>BQNB010109670.1:0-19381 GCA_026074375.1 Tanacetum coccineum
TTATACTTTTTTAACCCGCACCCTTCTCTTTCATACACGTATTATTCATACGTGTTCTTCTCTGAAAAAAACACCTAAAAACACACACACTCTTAAATCTCTCACCCAAAAATTTATATCTTTGTCCTTTAGAAAATTATCACATCTTGATTCACCAAAATAATCTTTTATGCATCTTCATATATACAAATATTTGAGGGATGATCAACTCAGCATTATGAGGAAGAAGATGGGTATACACAACAATTTTCGTTTTTGGTTTTCTTGAATGGAATCTGCTTACAGTACATGGGGTTAGACAAAAGAGAGGGGCTTGAATCGACTGAAGACCATACCCACACCCAAATTAAATAGATGCTTCCATGTGTTGCAGTTGTAGATCTCAAGTCAGCAAAACGACATCAAATATTGGAGTTGGAAAAGATGTGGATGAATTTTCAGAGGGAATTGGAGCTGCAGAATAAGGTGATTGAAGGTACTACTATGTTTTTTATTTTTTGCTTTTGGTTTTGTGTTTTGGGGTGTTTGTTTTAGCTTATATGGGGCTTATGAGGTTGTATTCTCATTTCAGCTTATGAGTTATTTCGTAAGCTAAATTTTCTCCATCTTATTTGAGAGTCTTGCATGCTTTTTTTAGGTTCTTAATGATATAATTAGCTTATATAAATTCTCAAAATGAGCTGGAAAATTTGAGCATATGAATATAAGATAAGCTCATAAGCCTACAATTATGATCTATGGGGGTGTTTGTTTAAGCTAATATATGGGCTACTAAGCTTACATGATATCGGCTTATAATTTATAAGCATATATTTTGTGGCTTATGAGCTTATGACCTAAAGATGAAAAATAAGTACATAGTTGAGAAAATAAGCTAAAAATAGGCCTAAAACGTGGGGGATCATGAAATATAAGCCGAAGTCATATAAGTTGACAAGCCCAAAAAATGGGCATATAAAACATAAGCCGAGTCAAAGATACTCATAAGCTTAAACATACACCCCCTTTATACTTCATACGAGATTTAGTAGATTTGATTATTAGTTATTACAGTAGCTTTTTAGCCATAAACCTGATGGTGTTTGGATCGCTGCATTTTGTAAAAGGTTATCTAAGGGGCTTATCTTCTTATAGTATTATTTTGATGCAGATAAGCAATCTGAAGCATTCAAATAAAAATTGCTTATTCTAGCTTATTTCATTTTGTTTAAAACGACTTGACTGAAAACTTCTTATTATAGCTTATTTCATTTTAACCTGACGAGGTTTAAACCATGGTCTCGCCGAGACTTTGGAGACATCTTCTCCGTTTACCCATTTATATATGCAATTGGTGAGCCTTAGGATATAGTGCTACTTTTAAGAATTTTTTAGAATTTTTTGAAGTTATTTAACTACAATAGTTACGAACAGTGTTATCATTGTTTACATTACAACAGGAAAAGACGAGTGTTGTGGACTTATTTTATGGCATTCGTTGCCTTCTTGGTGGCGTGAACAACATTTGGAATTCAAGCCTGCGGAATATGCACAAACGTGATTTTAGAATCTTTAAGATACCAGTGGTTAGTAATGGAGCCGTGTTTGCCCCTTATGATTGCTCTTCTTGGAAGACGCAGTAATCTGCAAACAAATATTACCCCACAGTCTCGATTATATGTTTATTTGGATTTCATCGCGCAGCTTCAAATGCTAGTAATTGGGTCCCTGCGACGTGTCTTAAGGTAATACTCCCACCTCCATGAGTCATAAAACCTCACATCTATCTTTCTAACACAAATTAACATGCTTTTCATCGAACATGCGCTCTCTAGAAGGTGAGTTTTTTCTTACCATTTATATCTCTAATTTCTGTAGCTGTGAGTTTATGTGAATGTTGTTATGACTGCATTGTTGGTGCTTTGTTTTTGTTTTGGCTGCATTGTGAGAATACATGTTGGATATTGTTTTTTTAGTCTTAGGGTATAGGTTATAATAGATGATGGATATTGTTTTTTTGTTGGGCAAGTGTGATGTTTATTTTGGTTTAGGTATAATGTTAAGATATAGGTTTTGGAAATGCGTTGTTAATGTAAGGAAATGCGAGGAATGATAATTAGGGGTTTTGTTAGGGTAAAGCTTTATGGAATGCATTGTTAATGTAAGGAGTAGTTGGAGGTTTGATAGATTATGAATGTTGTTTTTGTTTGCAGAGGTGTTACGCTTATTTGTATTATGATACTGCAAGCTGTTTGTTCTGACTTTAAATTTTTTGATGAATGCGTTGTTACAGTAAATTATGAGTGTTGTTTTTATTTGTAAGGGTGTCGTGCCTTTTTGAATTTTAATGCCCCAAACTGTATTTTGTTATGTGTTATGATTTGCTTTTGATCACAACAGTTACTGGGATTGATCCACCGGTTTCCAATGTAGGCAAGAAGCACGTGCTAGATCAGACAGAAGGTTTGTGGTATTTCTTGCGGGTTTGGTTGTTTTTCTTCTTAACATTATCTTTTTTCGGTTCGTAAAAATAGTCTCTGAAACAGGTCAGGAAGTTTGTGAGTCCTCATCAGGTTTTCAGAATCAAGAAAGAGTGTCCCAACAAAACCAAATAAGCTCCCATGTCCATCCGGAGTCTAACGCAGACAGAGTTGTTGCCACAAACGGTGCTGCACCAGAGAGTTTGGATATTGAACCTGCACCTGCCACCTTTGGCTCTTCTGAGAGTGAGTGTTTTCTATTTTTCCACAACTATTTTCTAAACCCTTATGAATTAGTGTGTTTTAAACATGTTTCGTTTTTGTTTTCTTTTTTTAGCGCCACCAGCGCAGAAGCGTGGATGTACTCAATCTACTCCAGGGCGTGGTAAAAGAGGGCCAACTTATAGTGCATCAGGGGCACAACCCAGCAATTCACTGCTTATGTATGTCATGACCGTTTATGCTAATTATTGTTCGTTATTACTGTGAGTAGGGCTGCTCTCTAGCCGCTAACGAGAAATTTTCCCTTTTTACTTTTCTATTATGCAACATATAAACACGTAATTTTGTTTAACTTAAGTGATAACTCTTTGCTGTATGACTTGACGAACTGAAAGTCAACCTTATTGCAGAAGGATGCGGAGTCAGCCACCACTGGCTCATAGTGACATGTAGTTATTGTACATAGACAGCTTTGGTTATTTTTTCCCCCCCTTACCTCCTCCCTCCGCCCCCCCGCACCACCCCCCGGACCCATCACCTCCGTTAATTGCTAATGTGCTAGTTGTGCAAGGTTCATGGATGGAGTGCTATGTACTTTAGTTATCCTGAGATTGCTGCTCACAAAGATGAGTGAGAAGGTTGTGAGGACTGTGTCATAAAAGGTATGTGTTGTATACTGTATTTAATGCACACATAAATATTTTCAAAGCTTCTAGGTCAATACAAGTCGAAAATATTGTAACTTTTACAACAGTGTGTATATATAGGTTGTGAATCCGCGTCTCTTTAGAGTCATATAGATAGTTCAGTTATTTGCCGGTTTGAAAGTAATTTAGTGTTTTGAATACATTATAGTAAAAGGACATCTATTTGTTGGTGTTCTTGAAAAGTAATAGACCCTGCTGAAGAATTCTATACATTATACAAAAAGGGCATCTTACGGTTTTACATTTGTCATAGTTTTACAAACTATAAATTATCAATAAAAAACGATAATTGATAATTTTCAATATGCTTTGAAATACTGATTATATGTGTATACATATAGGCTAGACGCGCATAAGAGTTATAGAGTAGTCAATATAATTATCAAGAAGTGTAAATTTTATATTAAGAGCTATAGATCAGTCGGTATTTAGATTGTCAAATATACTATAAATCTTTATAAGGAGGGGCAACAAGCGAGTATCATATTATTGAAATGCTGATTACATTGTGTTCGGGTCAAAATGGGTCACTGGAAATACGGGTCTTTCGGATTTGCGTCAAAATTGACTGATAAAAAAACCTAAACGGCTAAAAAAACCATTTTTTCCCTATTAACATTTTTTTGGTAACCATGGTTTCCGACCTTTTGGCCGACTAATCCATAGGGTTTGAAACCACCGCCACACAGACTCAAGCCAGATAAATCCCTCCCTTTTCAGGAGGTTGGCGTGGCCACTTCAAGGTTGTTTTCACCTAGCAGGAACTGAACTTGAGACCTCACACATCTTAGAGTGATAGCCACAACTCCTTTTGCCACTAGGCCACCCTTGAGTGGTTAACCTATTAACATTTTATAAACCATTTTTTACATAAAAGAGTTCTCATCATTACACCATGTCCAGGGCCTATTTATTATTCTTTAGGTCCATGGACTAATTAGGCTACAAATCATTTCACATTTATAGTACGTGTATACTATTTTTTACACCTTTTTGGCCCCGTAAAGGAATTTGTTTCGTTTTATTGCAGATAATAATTTGCAGGCGACTGAATTTGGAATTAGATTTATACGTAATGAAGACATTTTGCAGCTTAAACTAAATGAGTATTCTACGAGCTTGGTGGCACACAATCTTTTTCAAGAGATTTTATAGCATCCCTATGTTCTGAAACAGCCACTATGGGTAAGCTAATCAAAACGATTCTTAACTTATTACCGTAATTCATACTTAACTGTTAGGCACAACGTATATAGTTTATCGAAAGCGCAAGAATGACAGGGTAAAGTATATGAAAATATTACGACAGAAGTTTAGTTAACAAACTTATAGTATGCTTTTGGAAGCGTCCATATAAATATCAAACAAAATACCTCATATCAGAAACTAAGGAAGCAAAAAAGCAACATTCGTGACTTAAAAAAGAAGTCATAAGAATTTCAGCAAAACTTAGAAATAATGGATATATTAATCTCATGTTTGTTGTGAAGACACTTGATAATGCAGAAAGTATTAACTTCATAATTTGGAGCCATATTATTTGTCAATGGGTCAATTGGTGTTAAATGGTTAAATGTCACCCAAGAACTCATAAATTATTTTAAGGGGAAAAAAATTATATTTGACATTTTGAGACACCTGTTATTAGAAGAAAACCTAAATTATTATGAATAGTATTTTGGGTCAACCTGGAAAAGATTGTTTCTACCCATAAAAAAGTAATGGTTTTGACCTATTATATAAATTGATCGTTTTGACCTGCTACCCAACCCAAGTTAGACACCCGATTTGGCCATCTTTAGATACTAGGCACTATGACCGCAACAAACTTAATACAATTAAGTTAAAAGGACGGATATCATGAAGCACATCCATTTATTAATTTTGTGGTTCTTCAGGCCCGGTTCACTGTTACTTTTGTTTTCTAGGCTTGGGATTTCATCTTATGATTAGTTCACGCAATCTATACAATTTACTATCTTTTTATATTTATGGAAGCTTATGCGCAAAGCTGATAGTTATGCGCAAAGAAGGTGCATGTGCAATCCACTTGAAATTGGAGATGGGTAAACATACCAGACTATTATGTAGATGTATAATGATACTGTCAATACTCATAGATAGTTATTATTCTTTTCTGGGAGCGGTGACTAGGGTAATTTAAGACATTGACTGAGGCTGATCTTAATTGATAATTTGATATTGAGGGTGTTAAAGCCAATCAGTTATAATCTTTTGAAGTCTTCTGTAGACCTGTTTATGTTTCTTACATTGCTGATAATAAGACCGGCGTGCATATGTTCTGTTTTCAAGTTAGCAATACTTCATTTCAGCGGTTCCATAAGCAGTACCTGACATATTATTATACTTCTAAATATTTAGTATGTCTAAATTTAGAATACGTTAAATACCAACAAATATGCATACCGTGTTTTATCTTCTAGCCAAGTTGGGCAATTCTTCAACCCAGAAATGAGATTGTGAAATTTTGAATCCCATCACCTTATGTGTAGTCATGACTCATGAGTTTTGTTTGTATGTATAACTTGGATCTTCATGTTTACTATCATCAGGTTTTGCAAGATAAGGAGTTAAGAACATCCATATACGGAACTGTTAAGCTTCCATAGTCCATCTACAACAGGAAAGTTCATGCTTTGCACTTCTCATTGGCAACAAATAATTTTCCACTTAAAGATTATATTCATGCCGACTACGTTATCAACATTGGATGGTGAATTAGAGAGGAACATGACAAAATTATGCATAACTCCATATAAGGAAACATGAACAAAGCATGACATGTTGGGTAAGAACAACTTCTTATAGCCACAAATTATTACTTTTAAACTCATGTAGTATCTCTTACAAATAAACTTTAGTATCGCCCTTAGCTAATGATATAAGTATTAGCCACCCGGTTCAAAATCAGCATGTTGGCACAAGATTATGTTTATGAAAATAAGCAGTTAATAGAAGCAAATCCCAAACACCCTCAAAGTTTATTTTTAAAATTTAGTGTCCTGCTAACGTCTACAAACACAAATAAATGCAGCTTCAAGAGTTCAAGACGGGCTCGTGCATTGCGGCGGCCACCCAGATGCATATTTATGGAAGGCTAATGCATTCGAAGGAGGCTGAAGCATTGCATCGGCTGGCTAACGGATTGATTCAGTGGGCGGTAGCATTGCATCGGCAGGCTCAAGCATTGAATCGGAAGGCTAAAGCACTGCATCTCCTAAAATGAATGCAATCAGAGACCTAACTCTCAGAAACAAAGTAACAAAATAGCGGGAAGAAAGCTGGAACGTTATCAACCAAAAATCACGACAAATAACCGTGAGTTAATTGAATGTTTATAGCCGAGTTACATGCAGGATCGTATTGTTTAATATTTTTGTGTACTACCCGGATCGATGATTTTGCGGCATTGCTTTTTTATCAACTTATATGCTACTCTTGCTCTGCTTATTGATAACCACTTAAGCTCTAATGCTTTCCTCTTGCTAATGCCAAAGAAGCCTACAAATATAAGGTTTCGTCACATATAATACTTCCGTGCACAAACACCCTGCGGAGCCACATCCATCCTTAACGAACACCCGCGCTCCGCAGCGGAGCACGGGTTACAAACCTCGTTATAATGATGGATCAAGACCCATGGATATAATAGGATGGCTACAAATATTATACTAATTCAACTCCGGTTTTTATTAAGCTTCTCTGAATACGCGTAACATTAACATGCTAGATTATTCTCAAATTGTGCTCAACTCATAAATACTCATTGAGATTGAGCTCATGCCAAATGTTGTTTAGTCCATCATGTTTTAAAAATTCTCTTCACGACATCAAAAAAAACAAAAAAAAATAAACATAAATATATTAAAATTTACTAGACGATTACTTGTGTATAGCAACGACAGTGGATACTAGCGTTATTTTGTGTGTGTAATTTTTGATAAATATATGAGTGGGAGTAAGTGAAAATGAAGATAGTTAATGATTTTAATTTAACTATTTAATAAGTTGTGTTGACTTTTATAAATAGATGTATTTTAATGCAATAACATTACTGTTTCCGTCCCACTTTTATTGGCCTCATTTCTATTTATACATGTCCCAAAATAATTGTCAAAAAACTATAAAAAGATAGTTATTATTATATACTTTTCCTATTCTACCCCCGCCTCATTAAATACAAACGAAAATATCAATTCTCTATATTAGTCACATATACTCACAATTAATGAGATATAAAGACAAAATTAAAGTCAATTGATTTTCTTTCTTCTCCACTCAAACAAAGATACATCGCATAATATTCTGTTGGAAGACGAGGCTACAAGTTCATGAATCAAATGAGGAGAGCATGCATCTTATTCCTTAACAAACAAAACTAAAAACGTAGCAAAACTTAAGATGTCAGAAACTAAAACTTCATTCTTATCTCCATGCAAATACTCTTATCTTCATGAAAATAATCTATAGTTCTCTTTAACATTTTTTTCTTTCAACCCATATAAGAAATCACATCTTGCATCAAGCTTTCATCACATGTGATTTGTAACGGTAAATCTCCTTGTCGTGCCAACCTACCTTTACCTATATGTGGCGTTTGATAATTGTTGCCCCCGCGAATCTTCATAATTTCCTTCATGCATGTTTGTAATGTTAAAAACACATTGTTAAGCTCATGAGATGGCATATTTTCAAACGCAGTTTGAACGACAGAAACTAATTCATCAATTGTCCTAAGAGACTCTTGTTCCTGTAGTGATTGAATCGCTCGAAAAAATCCAAGATCCAACACATTTAGATCTGGACTATTTGGTGGCTGAAAACGAAGTCGAATATCAAATCCATCGCGAGATGCTGCTTCAACAAACTCGCTATCATTAACAGCAATATGAGGCTTCGCATTGTCTTGTTGGATAAATATTGGACCCGTATGACTTATTGGCCATTTAGCTCTAATAGCCGGAAGGACTTTTTCTATCAACCATAATCTTGTTACGTCCTTAGTCACCGATAAAATAGGCTTTGTCTCTAACGTTCCCGCAACACGGTTCTTGCTAGAACGTTTAGCCGGTTCTAATGTTGTGAGCGGGAAAATACCAATCTTACCACTAAACACTTCATTGCCAAAAACGTCATATCTGGGCCGTGCGACTGCCGCTAAAAACATGACTTTTGTGATAAATTTTTTGCTTTTACACGTTCTTAATGGTTCATTCTCCCCGGGAACAAAATAGTAACGTTTTGATTCCTTAGTCATATAAAACCACTTCTCATCAATGTGGACGACGTTAAACATATCACCAAAGTTACGAATGCCATTTGATAATGGTGGATTAACCATAGATAAACAAAATTCTAACCTTGTTCTTTTGTTTGTATCGGTCAATTCCGGCTTGATAGCATTCGTATGTGGCCGAATAACACCTTCTTTTATGCGCCTATGTAAAGTTGATTTTGGAACACCGATTGATTTTGCAAGACAACGTATGTTTGATCGACGACGCAATGGAAGTCGTGAAACTTGAGTCAAGTCGATTTGAACCTTTTTCCGCCCAACCACCTTTGGCATCTTTGAAGATACATCAACTGTTACTCCATGACGGACTTGATGTTGAGCTCGCTGCCAAATGCGACGTACAGTTCGCGGGGATACCGAAAATAATTCTGCTGCTTCACTTATGGAGCCTTTTTTTAGTTTTCTATTAAAACTTTTTTGCAACAAACGTTGATAAATGGATTGACGCTCGGTATCGCTTAAGTTTTTTTTAGTTGATGAACTCATTGAGGGATCCATCTTTTTTTTGCTTGGAATGAATATAGCAATAGGTGGCAGATATATATAGATCTCGTGTGTCAAAAATTTGATTGGTGAATTAGAGATAATGAATTGTTTCAGATTTTTTGATTTTTCATTCAAATGTTGTATGTCCATGAAAGTTTGGTGGGAATTTTCCCTTCATAAGTTTGATGGTGAATAAGAAGAATTACTATATTACACATTTGTGGACAAATCCATCGTCGTTAACAGTGGGCCACATTGCTATAGTAATGGGCTTTTATTTTGGGCCAGCCCGATTTTGATTTTTTTTTAAAATTATTTTGTTTTTGTTTTTTTTTTAAATTTGTATGCACAAAATAGGAGGAAACAAAAATATTACAAAAGTTCCGATTTATTCAGATAAAAAAGTTACCCGCGGAAACATCTTCGATACCTAATAACTTTAAAATAATCGATATGGTCACAAACGTAGAACCCATTATATTAAAAAAAAACCCATATAGCAAAAAAAAAACACTTTAAACATGAGGCCCAACACATCCACGTGGGATCTTACACAACACTTTCAATATTTATTATCTTTTCTCTTTTCTCGATATATAGTCTTCTTCCTCACCATTCTTTTTCCTCCATGGCTCTTTATCAGAAAAAAAACTCTTAGATCTACTCTTTCATATTTTGTTTCTGAAAAAAAACCATAGCTTGAATTCCAGAAACGTTTAAGAAACGTCCACGAAACGGCATAGGAAACGTTTCCAATGCCAGGGAAACGTTTCGGGGGCGTATCTGAGCCGTATCCGTACCCACGGCGTTTCCAAACGGGTACGGCAGCCCAACAGGCGTTTCCGTGCAACAGAGGTTTTTGTGGTGAGGGCAATTGTGACATTTGATTATACTCAAATCTCATTTGATACGACGTCGTATCCATATGGGTTTAGTATGCCTTTTTCGGAGCCCAAAATATTATCTTAGGCTCACAATTTGGGCCGGCCCATTTAACTTTTTTTTTAAATTAGGTAATATAAAAAATTCGTCAAGCCAAAATATGATTTTTTTTTACAAAAGTAATGACTTATTCAGATAAAAAAATACTCGCGACATGAGGCCCAACACATAAGCCCATATAAAAAAACAAACTATTAAACATGAGACCGAAAAAATAAACCGAATATAAAAAAATTGCTCGGCATAAAATAGGAAAAAAATTACAAAAGTACTGATTTAATCAGATAAAAAAAATACTCGCGACATGAGGCCAACACATAAGTTTTTTTTAAAGTAGGCAATATAAAAAAAAAATTTGCTCGGCGCAAAATAGAAAAAAAATTTACAAAAGTACTAATTCATTCAGATAAAAAAATACTCGCGACATGAGGCCCAACACATAAGCCCATATAAAAAAAACTATTAAACATGAGGCCCAGCCACAACGCGCGGGCTATTTTGCTTGATAAAAAAAACCTAAAAAAAATTAATTGTCGACACCAACGGAAAAAAACAAACCCCCCGCCCCGCACCAACGAAAACATACCCGCCCCGCAGCAACGTGCGGGTACTTTTGCTTGTTTTATTTATAAACAATAACATTAAATATACCTGTCATAAAATGAAATATTTTTGTTGGGGACGGTAAAAATGGGACGAAAGAGTATTTATTTTTAATTTTTTAAAGTTAAAAAAACACATTTGTGCTCTGTTTGTAACATAGATTGTACTAATACTTGTCACATGGTAAGTTTTTGTTAAAAGCAAAAGTTTGAAAGCTTCATGATAAAAGTTGTCGCAATAAACATCTACCAAATCTAATTAAATTACACATAAATTTTCTACCTGATTTACAAAAACAAGTTTCAAATTTCAACATCCACATAAATAAAATCCAAACAAAATTTAACCACCTTCCTAAAACAGAAAAAAGGTAGATATTCACCTCCATTTTGTCTTTTACTTACTTAAAGTCAAAATCTTGAATTAAAAACACAACATGAGTTGCATTCAAATTGACTCTTAAACACAAACAACCAACAAATTTTAACATAAAATAAGTAAATTAAAAGATACCCTTTTTATTATATTTCTTTTAAGCTTCCACTTCCCATCCATACATACCATTACAACACAAGTACACACACTAAAAACACATACATGTGTGTGTGTTTTTTTAAAGATTTTGTAGAGGGAGAACATGAAAGATAATGGGGTTTAAAGTTCATCTATAAAAATAGACAGCTATTAATCTTTGTAGGGTTCTCATCTTTATTTTTATTTTTATATAAATCCCATAAAAAGAAAAACAAAAAGAAAAAAAAGAAAACCCTTTTTTCTTTAGAAAGAAAACTTAATGTTGGTTGTTTAGTGTAAGTGATTCAAGATCTTTTCTGGGTTTTGAAGATCTTTACATTGTTGTTAAAGGGTATGTTTTGTTTTCTTGATTTGTTTGTGTTTTTTAGTATGTCAGATTTTCTTGATTTATGTTGTACTATGATGAAGTACTAGGTTTGTATTTATGTTGGTTTGTTGATGTCATTTGGATTTAGTCAGATCTGTTATTGGGTTAAAAAGTTATGAAATTTAGGTGAAATAGTTAAATTGGTGAAGTGGTTATGGATGTTTGATGTTGTTGTTTTGAGGCAAGTGATTCACATTGTGGTTTTTGGTACTTAAATTAGGGATCTTTGAAGTGGACTAGTGGTTTCGGGTTTGGATGTTGTAAGGAAGATGGAGTTCGATACGATTCTTGATTATGCTGCTTTTCAGCTTTCACCCAGGCATTCAAGGTAAATTTGGTTTCTTATATCTTTAACGAGTTTGGATAAAACTGCTTATTTGCTCATTTTACTGTAAAACAAACACATAAAAGCTGATTTTAAGCAGATAAGCACGTTTAATAAGCAATCCAAATTATTTTCTGATTTTTGTTTGCTTTTCTGTGCAGATGTGAATTATATGTTTCGGGTAATGGGAACACTGAGAAGCTTGCATCAGGTTTAGTGAAGCCGTTTATGACTCATTTGAAAGTTGTAGAGGAACAAGTTGCATTGTCTGCTAAGTCTATTAAGCTTGAAGTGGATAAGCGTAAAAATGTGGATTCGTGGTTCACAAAGGGGACACTCGAGAGGTACTGTATTCATATATAAAAACATGAGCTCTTTAATGGGTAATGTGCCTGTTCTAAACTTCTAATTTATGGATTGTATGTCTAGGTTTGTGCGTTTTGTCAGTACACCAGAAATTGTAGAACTGGTGGTCACATATGATGCTGAGATGTCTCAGTTAGAAGCAGCGCGCAAAATATATTCACAGGTATGTGGTTGTGAGCCATATGTAATCGTTCATATTTAGTGTTGGTATAATTAAAGGTTTCACATGTTTTTCTATTTAATTTCAGGGATCATCTGACCAGACTTCGAGTAACTCAGGTATGTCATATATCCCATCATCTTTCTTACTTGATTTGTGAACTTAAATTGATTATACCAGCCGTTTGTTTTACGGCTCGTTCTATGAGACTCTAAGACACATTATGCATCCGTCACCAACTTAGAGAAAACATACATTAGGCCTAGATAATGTTTATTAAACTCATTCCTGTGATTTTCAATGGAATAACATATCAGGTATATAAAAATTAGATCATCATTGAGCATTATACATCAAATACCTCACTTTTATACTTTAAACTCAAATCAAAGAATCTGGATCATACTCTTTATGAAGAGGGTACTATTGTTACGAGATATAGGAGATGGATGTTATTTTCAGGTTCAATGGTACCTGATAACTACCGATATATCCAAACTTGCAGAACTAGTTTTATTCGTTGCACAGAACAGTTAGTTACTACTACGTGGTTCTTGACTAGCATCTAATTCAGTATGTTTATTGGGTGGTAGTTACATTAATTACTCAAGTGCAATACCTAAACAATATACTCCGTACTTATTTAGCTATGTTCCTATGTGGTATTGGAGAGGTTTCTTGAAAAACGACTAGGATAAATAGGGGTCATTAGTTTTAGTTCTCATTCATTCTTACCAGTGACCACTGATGAAATCGTAAATGATAACTACTTCAAGCGGATCTTTGTTAATTTCTTCGCGTAAAGATAATGAATGGTGATCGGTTCTTAGCTATCATTTACAATAATAGTTTATACTGACGGATTAGTGGATTATGAAGTGTTTAATGTTGAAAAACAAATAAAAGAATAGGCTTTATATGTACCGGTTTACACTTGTAATATATTTTCTTAAAGAAGTTTCACAATGCGAGAATTTGTTATAGTTCTTGAGCCTGGATTTGGCTTAAATCATGCTAATAAAGGAATATGATACTTTGGCAACATTTCCCCCCTAGCCCTCTTTTCGTTCTCCAGTCATAATTTTTCTAATTATTTATGCCATTTTGCATAAATCCATCTCTAATGTGGTACATCGTCTACAAATTCTAGTTATTATTTTCTCTTGCTGTTTGATCAAAGCTTTATGAAACTAAGTCGTTTAGTATTAGGAATTGAAAGACTTGAACTTGATTATAATTAGACTCGAATATTCTGGGCTAATTTGGTACTTATACTATAAATCCAGGTGATGGTAGATCAGGCGCTGCAGCCAGAGCCGATGCGACAAAGTAAACACTCCTTGTTAAATGACCATCAAATTCACGATCTTTTCTCGATTTAATGTTAGCTGTGCTGACTGTTTTACTCTGTTTTCTAACTATTTACAGGAAAGAACTTTTGAGGGCAATTGATGTACGGCTGACTGCTGTGGAGCAGGACTTGAATACAGCTTGTGCTCGTGCTTCTGCTGCTGGTTTTAATCATGACACGGTATCTGACCTTCAGTTGTTTGCCCAGAGGTTTGGCGCTACTCGCCTAAAGTAAGTTTTTTTTGTTTATTATATTTTCATGCTTTTTAGCTTTATAATTTCTATTATTTGTTATTTATTAATTCATTTATTTATTTATACTTCTTGTGCAGTGAAGCTTGCTGCAAATACATATCACTCTTGGACAGACGACCCGAATTGTTCAACCACTCATCAAAATCCAGCTTTGTAGACCAATCTGCCATCCGGAGCTCTTACACCTCAGACATGTCAATCGATGATGACCCAACAACTATCACTCCTGAACCACCTACTAAACCTCCTACCATTTCTCAAATAGTAAAAAAAGAAGAACTGGTTAGTAGTGTACCCCCCGAGGAACCGTTGGCTCAGACAGCTACACAACCATCCTCTAGGCGGCTCAGTGTGCAAGATAGGATTAGTCTTTTTGAGAACAAGCAAAAAGAGGTCGGTTCTGCCACTGGGATGCGGCAAACCACCTGTCAGTTGCTAAGCCAAACTTCGCTAGGCTTTCAACTGAATACTGTCACATGCAATTCAAATGCATCGTTCTTAGCAATGGAGGTGGTGCTAGTGATTGGTATAAGATGAGCCATCGAGATTGAGTGGCGAGAAGAAGGAAACTGACAGCCCAAAGCCGCCTTTAAACGAGACACCAACTCCTTCAAACCAGACACCAACTCCTTCAAACGAGATACCAACTGAGGTCAAGAAAAGTCAATCTGATTCAAAAGATGAGACGAGCACTAGTACTTGCAGGAGTGAAACTGTGGTGGAGACAAGTATTGGATTAACGCGTGATGTTTCGTGAAGAATCTGTTGTGTTCTAACCAACCGACTTCAATATGGAAAAGAACTTCTGGTCGTTGGTCATCCTTAACCAATTTGGAAGATGATTCAATGGAAACACGGTTAAAACCTCGTACACAGATCAAGTCTGGTAACCAAGACCGTTTTGTTGTGACTAATCAACAAGAAATTAGGCCACCAATTGCTGAACAACCAATCGAGCCCGCTTCCAAACCAGCTGCTCTAAAGGCTCCGTCAAAGAATACTGGTTCTGGATCAAAAATTCAGGAAGCTTTTGCTGCTTCTCAGCATAGAGAGAACGAGATTGGTTCGTTACGTTCCCAATCCCGGAGCAATAATTCCGCAGAAACTCAGGAGACTGACAGGAAACAGTTTGGCGAATCTCGGCTTCAAAAACCAAAGGTTTTGAGGGACGGAAGCAGTAATATACAGCCATTAGAACCTGTTGTTGAACAAGTGCCTAAGTCGAGGCAACTAAAAGGGAACCAAGAACTTAACGACGAGCTTAAGCTGAAAGCAAATGAACTCGAAAAGCTTTTCGCCGAGCATAAGCTTAGAGGTCCTGGCGATCAATCTAATACCACGCGTGCTCGAAGTAAGCCATCTGAAGAACCGGAATCGGAACCGGCTCCAACTCTGACTCCAGTTTTTGAGTATGAGTCGAAAACCGAATTTAAATCTCCAATTCAATTCACACAAGTAGACAGTCAGAATCATCGAGACGCGCTTCAACGAAGTTTCTCTGAGGTCGTGTTTTCCGATGATTCACGAGGGAAATTTTACGAGAGTTACATGAAGAAACGAGAGGAAAGATTAAAAGAACAATCGGGTACTAATAAAGCACAAAATGAAGCTCGCCTGAAAGCTATGCATGATAGAAGTGCTGAAATAAAAGCCAAACTTTCATGGTCTGCAGATAGACATGATGATTCTGTATCTAGTACGCGTCGACGTGCTGAACGGTTGAGATCATTTAATGCTCGTTCTGCTATGAAACGGGAACAACCGTTGGATTTTGGACAGCTTGAAGATGATGAAGATTTAGGTAATGGTAACGGTGTTTCTCGAGGTAAGAAACCATTACCCGTCAAGAATCCCTCTACATCCACGCCGCGTACCCCCGCTGCACCAGTTCCGAGATCCGGTGCTAAATTAGCCTCGGGTTCAGGGAAACGTAGAGTACCGTCAGATAACCCTCTTGTTCAGTCGGTCCCGAATTTTTCAGACTTGAGAAAAGAAAATACTAAACCGTATTCTGTAGCAAGTAAAGCAGCTGCGCGGTCTCAGATGAGAACCCATACACGTAGCCGAAGTACCAACGAGGAGCCGCCACCTGTCAAGGAAGAGAAACCGGGACGCTCCAATTCGTTAAGGAAAAATACCACAACTCCCACTGAGAGCTCGGAAGTCGTTACTGAACCTGTTTACAAAAGGTCGTTTCATAGGAAGAGTAACAGTATAGCAAAAATGAAAGCGTCAATGGTACTTGAAGCTATGAGGAACGGAGAAGATTATGATGACGAAGAAGAGTTTGACTTCACAAAACTTGACGGTCAAGATTTAGTAGAGGAAGCGATGGACCATCAAATAAATGGACAAACAGACCCCATCGTAACGACTGAATTACCGTCCGTGCAAGATTCACCGGGTGAAAGCCCGATGTCGTGGAACACTCGTATCAACCAGTCTTTCTCTTATACACACGAGGCATCGGATAACGATGCTCCTGCCCAACCTTGGAATTTTAATCCAGCAGAAGAAGAAACAGACATTGCTCGAATGAGGAAAAAATGGGGAAATACTCAAAAAGATATTCTTGTTGCAAATTCGTCTTCTGCTCTCCAATCTCGTAAGGATATGACAAAAGGATTTAAACGGTTGTTAAAATTCGGAAGGAAAAGCCGTGGAAGTGATAATTTGGCTGATTGGATTTCCGTCACAACTTCTGAGGGTGATGACGATACGGAAGATGGAAAAGATGTTTCCAATCGGTCATCGGATGAGTTAAGAAAGTCGAGAATGGGGTTCTTGCATGAAGGAAGTTTTAATGAAACCGATTTTTATAGTGATCAAGGTGATCTCGCTTGTCTCTAACACTATTTTTCTGTTTTTTAAATCTTTCCAAGTTTAACTTTTTTTGGTCCCTATATTCCAGTAAATACGTTTCAGAGCTCAATTCCGACACCTCCAACGGACTTCAGGCCGAGGGAGGATCATCTTTCTGGGAGCTCTATTAAAGGTACGACTATATACATAATAATGCTAATTTTTTAATATCAATATTGAATGTAATTAACCGTAGTTGTATAATTTGAGGATGCTTCACATGATGTTTAAAAAGTGATTATTTAGTCGTTGTGTCAAGTCGGCCATAATCAAATTATGGTTTCCGGACATAGTGAAACTGATTCCGAGTATCTGATTATTTAGGGGGTCAAATAATTACCTCACTTATTATCATCAGATTCTTGAATATTCCATATCATATACACTTATACAGTAATAACATACATTTGCTATAAATTTAAGAGGTTTTTTTTATGACTCGTATAAGATGGTTATTTTTGGTTAATTTCTAGCTAGATTAAGTAGATGTAATGTTGTTGATCATTCACTTATACTTTGGTTTCCACTCAGCAGCTCCACGATCCTTCTTCTCACTGTCATCGTTCCGGAGCAAGGGAAGTGACTCAAAGCTGAGATGAGTTAGTGTTTTGTGTCGTCGATAGGTATATATAAAAAAGTAGAGAATGATTGCATTTCATCTGTCTAAGATCTACGTTCTCGCGGCAGATCTTTTTCATGTTGTGGTAGTCAGCTTTCGAACTATTTTTTGTTGTATATTGTATTTCTTGAGCTAATTAGCCAATTGGCCAAACCTTATTGTTGCATTTGTAATCCTTTAATGAAAGTATTCCAATTTTCTCTTATGTGCACAAATAACTCCAAATCTGGTCATCTCAAAATCTCATTTTTTGGGGCTTCTTATTAGTCTTGATCTAGTGATTTTGATGTACGTCGAACAGTATATAGTAACCTGGCCGATTCATATTTTCGTGTTTCTTTTGTTGTTTTATTTGCAAGAACGTACATTAATGTTCGTGTCGTGCCCTTTGGTTCTGTATGAATTTCGTGAAGTAGTTCGTTTAGTACTAATAACTGCAACATTGTATGTACAACATTTTAGGGCAACTTATATCATCATTGTGTTGTTAAAAAGAACCCTATATTGATGCTTGCTTATGAGTTTTGAATTGAGGATCCAATGACTTAATTCAAGTAGTATAACACAATTAACAAGCAAATATCTAAAGTGTGCTTGGTTAAACACATTTATATTTTAACACTTTGCAATAATGATTTTACTGTATGTGAACGGTAAACGCCTAAAATTAATAATGCTATAGGCTTTAAGAGCATCAATTATAATAAAGCTTTTCAATAGGTTTATAACATGAAATCACAAATTTATAAAGCTTTTGATACTATAAACCTTATACCACTATATATAAACCTTTTACAAGAATATGAAGCATGCATTAAATTATAAAAAGGTCTAAAATTTTTGACATATTAAAACATGCATTAAACCTCATACCACCACTATGTATAAGTTTGTTAGTGTTATCATACATGTTTTACATATGAACTAAGATAGCTGAAATCATCTTAAAACTTATAGTACCATCATCTATTTAATTTTAGCAATATCATAAGATAATTAATAGTATATACTATATACGAGTGATTCGTGTTCAAAGCTAAAAACTAAATAATACACTAAAAATGACACTTGATTATCATATTAATTATTTTAAAGAATTAAAATTTTCATTTTACCAACCGTTCAGGAGGTGTTCTGAAATTTCGTCAAAATCTAATGTCTAAACATTACATTCGACTTTTATAAATTTAGCATATATTACTATAACCATACGTTCTATTTTCATCCTCTGTTCATATTTCTTCGAGATAGGATATTTATGCTAAATATCTATTATACTAAAAGATCCAGCACCTTAATTTAATGAGGATGTATCTTTAAATGCTTCCAACCATAATCGAACTCCTCTCTACAAATGATCATTCAACCTACGGTTGTCTTTTAAAACTTAATGCAGCATACCGAAACTCAATATCAAGGGCGGTTACTTCTGCATTTACAACATCGATTGCACACAACCCTTCATCTCCAAATAATGTTAATATTCCTAAATGTTACAACATTGATGCAATTTTTATAACATTGATTTGAGATCAACAATGGAACAAGTCAACAAATCAGAGCAAAGATCTGATCATTTTACATCCACCATTTGCCTGTAATTCATAATCTCTTTTATTTAATTTTTTTATTGCAAATTTTGAACTAATGATACTAATGTTCTATAATTGTTTCGGTCGTGATTCTAACTATGTTCTTAATGTACAGAAGATTTTTGGAATTTAGTAACTCCACGAATCAATTAGTTATTCTGATGATGGTCCTTTAGATCAGTACTTTGTTCTATCGACCTTGAGTGAAAGATGGA
>BQNB010109671.1:0-22706 GCA_026074375.1 Tanacetum coccineum
TAATTAACGAAAATCATTAATGCAGAACTCTTAACCGAAAATCATTAATGTTAAAAAATATAGGAAAGTTTGAACAACATTAATGTTGAAAGAATTAAAACGAAACTCTTTTTGACACGTACCTGTCTTCACCATCTCATTAATTGAGTCAACGAGGTAATTACAGAAAGTCTTAATCGAAAATCATTAATGTTCAAAATTATAGGAACTTTTTTGAAAAAGATTAATCTTCGAACATAAAACCGAAAATATTTTTGACCTATTCTTCAAACATCCCTCTTTTTTGTTATAATCAGTTTTAATGATAAAATCCTTTCCAAAGTTATCTACTAAATTGGAACTAACTCAAATCAATGTCAAACCCTACTGCATTGATTATAAATTCCAGGCTCACACACACAATTATACTCACCTTTGTTCATCTTCATCTCTTCTCCAAATATCGATATACACCCCCGGTAAAGATTTAAAATTTTCAATTCATGGATGTTTGAATTTTATTGTTATCAATCTATAACCTATATAAAACACGCTTTTGCAAAACTAATCTTGGCCCAAATAATCTAGAGAATGACACGTGGAAAACAAAAATAATCAACGTCTGAAAACATATAACAAAGCTCTTTTGACATAAACATTAATGTTTTTCAACATCTCATTAATGTTTTAAAACATATAACCAAGCTCTTTATGTTAATAAAGAGCTTAATTGAGTCAACGAGGTAATTACAGAAAGTCTTAACCGAAAATCATTAATGTTCAAAATTATAGGAACTTTTTTGAAAAACATTAATCTTCAAACATAAAACCAAAAATATTTTTGACCTATTCTTCAAACATCCCTCTTTTTTGTTATAATCAGTTTTAATGATAAAATCCTTTCCAAAGTTATCTACTAAATTGAAACTAACTCAAATCAATGTCAAACCCTACTGCATTGATTATAAATACCAGACGCACACGTACACAATTATACTCACCTTTGTTCATCTTCATTTCTTCTTTAAATATCTATATACACCCCCGGTAAAGATTTCCTATAATTGGCCCAAATAGAACTTTGTGGTGAGTTTTTTTTAGATTTTTTACTTTGTTACTTTTTATTATTAGTTTTAATTTAAATATTTATTACAAAAAATACAGAGGTCGATTGGAACGATTGTTTCTAGTTCTAAACGCTATTCCTTTTCAACCTATGTTGTGGGGTTGACAAAATAAGGAGGACTGTCATTCTTGAGGATTTTAAGTAAGATTATAATTAAAATTTTGAAGTGTCATAGCCTTTTGAAGTGCCATATCCTTTCTCTATATACCGTGTAATATTTTCTTTTTGTGGCATTTTTTTGTTTTCTTTTGTTTCTATACCGGCTGAACATACATGTCTTTTTGTTATACATAATAAACTAACAACGCCACACAAGGTTATATCCAAACATTGCTGACAGTGGATTGGAAACCAATTATGGTATAGAAAAGGCTGCAACTCGTCAAAACGTCTACCCAAATGAAACCCCTCACATGAAATTCCCTAGTAACGTGATACGTCATAGTTTAAATGATAAGATTTTATCTTTTTAAGTTTCTTCAAAAGATAGTAGATGATAAATTATGTTAAATATATAACATAATTATTTTATAGTGTTTCGATCGACGAATGATAACAACAAATATGTCGGGCTTTAATAAAATCGAGTCTTATAATATTTAAATATATTTTTATAATTAATATAAAAATATTACATTTTATACCTTTAAGAATACAAAAATGATAATATATACCATTTGTATATATTAATTTACAAATTTGACCCTTTATATATAATTTTTAAACATTTAAACCTTTAACTTTGAAATATGGAAAAACAGACCCTTGTGGTTTAACTTTAGAGTAACTACAGTTTTGGCCCCTCTAGTTTATAAGTTTCAAGAATTTACAATATATACCCCCTTGCATGAAATGATTTGCATTTTAAGTCCGAAAATGTAGCACCTCGGAAAAATGTAGAACTCCTTTTCATTTTATATAAGAGTATGTACTGCAAGCAGTTGCAAATTTACCATTACTTTCCAATAAAAAGTTATCCTTCAAGCGACATACAATATTTTACGCTATCGAGAATTATAATAGCGCGTATAAATCGTCATTTTGTTTACGGATCAAGAAGGGGTACTTTAGAAATCGCGTAGCGATAAAAATCATATCTTTCACGCTTTGCGAAAAAAAGTCGCACGACTATATTATTTTGTGAACCCGTTCATACTTCAATAAATAAAACTATAAATGGACCAATATTCAAATATTACTAAATAAACAATATATCTTGACGTTTCATTTCCTCAAAACTCTAATATACAAATGCATATCTAGGTCAATCATAGAAAAATTCAAAATAAGCAAACCAACACTATCATTACATTTCTTACATCCGGTGTCCTACACCTTTTGAAATCATTCACATGCTACGTCTTGTTTCAAATTTCAATTCAACAATGGCATCTATTCCCTAACAGTATTAGAAAAGAACTATTATAATGAATAGTATCATACATCAATAGTATATGTAAATAATGTCATTCACATGCATAGCCTCAGGAAACTAGTGAACACTTTGCGTATAAATAAGGAACCATTTACGAACTCTTTTAAGCACAACTAAAATTGAAAACAAGAAGTAAGCAATACGGTTTGAGTTTAGGGTTTTCGTTGGATTCAAGAGTCTAGAGGCGCCGAGTTTAAAAGGGTAGTAACCAAGGGTGGTTCGAGCCTCTAATCATTATCACCTTTCCTCGTTGTCTAGCAAACTTGGACCTCAGTAAGTCGCCCTCGTAAGCTTAATGTCTAACTTTATTATGTTGCTCACATTGTAGTCTAACAAACGACACAAATGAAACACGTCTAGCCTGGCGAGCTAGACGAGAACCTGGGCTATGCATGGAAAGTGTGCGACGCACGTGGTACGACCATGCATACTCTTTGAGTACGTACGCATGCCAAGCTTCTCGTCGTACCATGCACAAAATATATGTGCATAGGAAAACTAGAATAAAACCATCATTCAAAAAAAAATGAACAATGAACCAAGAAGTTTTATAAAGACCTTAACCCGGTACATGATTTCCAAATGTTGACTCACAAGGGACGTATAGGTACTAGGGTTATACGCAAATTGCATAGGAATCGTATGTTGTGACCATGGTATGTCACCTTGGACTTAGTCAGTTGACATGTGACGAACTACAGCGAGCCATTGGCCCACTGATGGAGCGTCACCGCCCTAAAGAACCCGAGCAAAGTGTGCTCATTGGTTTGTACCGAGGCCTTGTAATATTTGACGCTGGTTAGCATCACTAGACGCATTAAAATGCATGCAAACACGACATAAAAGGCTACTGCCAGTCACATCAGTTAAGCCTGCAAAGACGAGTAAATCGCCCTTGTGTCACGATATTATAAGACCTCGTAGCTAAATATCCAAGTCAGGATCCATGGGGGGGGGGTTCATAAGAGAACTATTTATACATGTTCGAGTGTATATTGGAGAGGAAGAAGAGACCACAACAGTGGTACTAACTCCACTGTGGGCTCGACAGGAAAAGAGAAAGGGAGTAGGCCATGGAATTTTTGTAATGTATAGAAAACAATACATGTGATGTTTTTTTTAAACGTGGAAGTAAGGAGTATTAAAACTCATACTATTTCGAGTTCATTGGGTCATCTCAGCCGAACCCAAATGGGTTGGCAAAATAGTTGACGAACCATAAGAATTTCGAATGGTAGAAGAATATGACTGACATTTTTCGATGACGTAAACTTAGTAGCAACGAAAACGAGTTTTATCGAGTAAACTAATCTAATACGGTTCATATAAATTGTTTGACACTACAAATATTTTTAAAACTCATTCGGACTTAAAACGTAGATGTCAAGGGCTGAAAAGCGTAGAAACAAAAATGTAAAAATGTTAAATATTCAATAAATTCTATTCTAAAGAATTAAGGGACTACATGCGATGATATGGAGACTTAAGGGTATTAGCGGTAAATATGTATGATCTTTACAACTTAATTAAACGAGTCGAACGAACCGCGATAAATAAAAATTGATAATTATAGGATTAAATTGTCAACTACGGTGTAAATAAATATAAACTTAGTAACTAACAAATGATATCTATATCTTCTGAGATAGAAAACTTGTAAACATAGGTTACGACACATAATAGTATTAATTCCTGTATATGTACTTGTTGTCGTAAAGTCATCCATAGAGCCAACTGTTTAAATAACATTTTGAAAACATAAAACGTTACCTCATAAACGACCATGCCTTTTGACCATTTGCATAATTTATTTCATACATTAAGATTTAGAATGTAAACTCAGGTTTGTTGTAATTACTTAGGTATTTGACTGAGTCACTATTTGACGTGCCTTAATCCATTACCCATCTCTGACGATTACATGTCAAGGTGAGTTTTCATAGCCCCTACTCTACTGTTTTAAATCATCTTTTGGGGTGAGAACATTGCTTATTTCAAACGTGTGAATACAAGTACAATTACTCATTACTGATTGGTCTAAGTCCCTATTTAACCCAAGTTGCTATCTGCCCGTTTTATCATGAACCATTAATTACTTGTAAGCGCGAAATTTATAGATAGATCTATCAGGATTGACGTCTCTGTTTGTCTTGGATTGACATTAGACAAGCAAACACAGTTTCATTTGAGTCAGATCACGGGTGTCCCGGGTTAGACACCTGCAAGGGCATTCATTCATTGTTGGTATATGTTAACGCTTCGGTATCATGAGCTTAGACAATAGTAATGCAATTTATATGACTTTGTATCTGTTATATTGTCATATGTGGATGAAATCTTGTGATTCATAAACACTACATTTTCTGCTTAAACAAACCTATGAACTCACCAACTTTATGTTGACACTTTAGCAATGTTGTCTCAGGTATTAAGAACGAAGATGCTATATGAAGGCTCATGCATTGCAGTCATTTCCCGTTATCTGAAGATCACTTGTACTATTTAAAAACGCTATCGTATTGTCTATTTTATGCTTCCGCTGAATGTCTAAACAATTTATTATTTCCTAATTCAAGTGATAAATTTTCTTAAAACATCTCATATAGAGGCCATTCTGTATTGCTTAGAAGCACGATATTCATGAAGTCACACGCCTCTGGTTGCCATTATACTCTGATATTTTGGGGGTGTGACAGAAAATCATAAATTTGGTATTTTTGAAATCCGATTTTGTTTGGCAACCTTTAGCTTATCATAATAAGCTAAAATACGTTGGTTTAACAAGCTTAAAGCTTATGAAATGAGCTTATTAGCTTGATTATTCAAAATGGATGCGTTTGGTTTAGGAAAACCAAACGTGATGCTTAGGGTTTCAAAAGCTTATTCCATGTGATCATGAAAGATGCACAAGAGTTTCTTAGGATCAAAGCAAGCTTATGCTAGCTTATGAAAAGGGTTCGAATGGATTAGGGTATCAAATGGGTCAATTAGGGTTCAAATAGGTTTTAGGAGTTTCTAAAATGGTTTAGCTTTTATAAATGGTTAGAATAAAGTTTATAAAAGATCTAAAATATGTCAAGAGTTTATTGAACAAGATGAAGACTTACTAGAACTTGAAAATGGGTCGAAAATGGTGAAATATAACCCGAAAACTTGGAGATGAATCAAGAACCTATCTTTCTTAATCTTTGGCTTCTTTCTTGGCTTAAACCCTTTCCTTTCCTTCCTTGGATCGAACTAGATCAAGAACAAGTGAAACTTTTGATAATTTTGTGTGTTGTGAAAGAGTGTGTGTGTTCGGCTATATATAAGGCTCGAAGGAGTGGTGCCCAAGTTGTGTAACACACCCAAAATCAGGTAGTAGCGGAATGGTAACAATGGGGTGCTACATCAAAGTACAACAATCAAGATATAGGAAACGACCATAAATGGACATTTAAGACAAGATTTCATTCGATGCCATAGCAAAATATCAGAGTTTATACATTAGGTCCCATATGTTTTAAAAGAGTAATAAACATTTCAAGTACATATTTAATCAAACAAAAGCTTCATAATACCCAAAAGATGACTTAAGTTTTTTAAAGATAATAAAAGTTGCATTGAATATAGATAAAACACAGAATCCGTCTTCATTGATATCCGCCACGGATCCCCTCCAATCTTCATACCCTAGGACCTGAAATTACATGCTAAAAGTCAACACAAAGGTTGAGTGAAATAATAAGTTTATCAGTAAAAAGGGTGGACCACAAGAACAAAGTAATAGTAGACTCTGAAACACATTCAGTAGTCCAAAACATTTATTATTGCACTAAGCTCATGACCCCGAAGCCTTAACTAGATTTATGCCCCAATCAGAATATAGGATGCTTGCCAACAACCTAACACCTCTTAATGTTAAATGCACCTTGATCAAACTAGTGACCCAAGGAAAGGTGGGGATTGTCAGTCCCGATAGATATATCCACAACACTCGTGCTTACTACAATAGAGATTAACGGTTCATGATAAATAGAGACTTCATGACAATAAGGTAACTTAGCAATAATATTCAGGCAGTAATCTGGATAGCATACACTTTGTAAACACTTTGAAAACACTTAGAAAAACACTTATGTCTAATAGTAAAACAAGCAATGTAATTCACCCCGTAGATTTTGTAAAACAATCACGTAGTAAAAAGGGGGCTATGAACTCACCTCGAGTGAATGGTAATCAACAAGTATTCACAATAGAAAATGCGTCACGAAGGAATCCGAAGGCAACCTAATCCAATATAGGTCATATAAGTACTAAACACTTTGATTATTTATAGGTCGTATAGCTCATCATACTATCGTTCGGGCTATCATAATTAAGAGGTCATGTAGTGACGTATGAGGAGCTAGGATACTTTAAATCGTAAATCCAACAACTCGTCGATACGCCACCCCGAAGAGGCCTCATTATGAAACTCCCTAGTAATATAGTACTTTGATTAACTAATACCACATATAATTCTATATAGCTACATCACCATCTAATCGCTTTAGTGAAATCATATTTATAAAGTAAAAACGTTTATAATTTAATTAGTAAAACTGCGTAACTTTTCTGTTTTTAGTCGTTTCTTCGTTTTTCTTACGTACACGCCTTCGTATTAAGACGAGTTATCAAAATATAACATTTTCAAAATCTGAGTTTTTCGGATGAATAGTGATTTTACTGTTCATAACAGTTATATATTTATTTTTATAGATTTAGTTATCGTAAATCTCGTAAATGTCATAACTTATTCGTTTTAACTCCGTTTTTAGCGATTCTTTCGAGCATGTCTTCGTATTTAAAAGTTTTATCGATTTATTGATGTTTTAAAAGTATAAGTTTCTGTGGTGAATAGTAACATTTATAAAAATAGTTTTATTAAAGTATATATTTAACGTAAACTTGAAATCGAGCGGCTTGTACTTTGGGCTTTAGGAGGTTATACATTGGTTTTAGAGGGAAAAATAATTCAAAAGTTATGCATTGTACACTTGTACACATGCCTTGAAAGCTTGTACATTTATTTTGTATGTAAACATTACATATAGTTAGGGTTTTGTTATGAACGTTAACGTATAAAGTCCGTTTTACAATAACGTTTTAGATAATACGTTAAATAGATAATGTATGGTAAAAATGGAGTTTAAAACATATTTCTTGACATATTATGACGTTTATTTGATATAAACATTGATGAAATTGGCATTGGTAGGTTGTGTGAGCTCGTTTACTTTGATAATGTAAGTTACGTTACATTATGGATGGAATAAAGCAAAAATCTTTCCATGAAAACGGTTGCATCTAATTTAATAGATGGAAATTATACTGAAGAAAATTGCATCTATTTTAATAGATGGATAATTACATAGAGGAAAATTGTGGGTTGTTATATATAGTTCCATATGACTCTTCCAAGAGTCATACATAAATTTTTCCAACGTGGGAGGACGGTTGTCCGCACCGGCAATGATCATGAATTCCACTAAAGTTGTCATTTTGAATTGATTGATTAAATGAGAAAAGATAACTTTTTGATCATTCAGTGATTAGAGGTTGTTGTATTAAAGTGATGTTTGATTAAGTGAATGAGTCTTGAGATTACACGGGATTTTACAAATCAAATAAAAAACCGTATAAATCACCTAATGGAAGTGGTATAATTCACCCAAGAGAAATGTATAATTCACCCAAGCAAAGTGGTATAATTCTCCCAAGCAAGTGGTATACTTCTCCCAAGCAAAGTGGTATACTTCTTCCAAGAAAATGGTATACTTCTCCCAAGCAAATGGTATAATTCTCCCAAACAAATGGTATACTTCTCCCAATGGAAAACTGGTATAATTTGCCTAGTGGAAAATTGGTATAATTCGCCTAGACAAAAGACCATATAATTCTGATAACATCAAATATTTGATACTTTTTAGTGTCAATTTTCACCTAAAAATACTTGCAATTATCCTATTAATATTGAAATTTGATACATTTACTGTTATTTTGTTGTTTTCAGGTAAAATGCAAGTATTTGGCAAGAAACACAAGAATTGGACACTAAACTAGGCATTGGAACAAAAAGACGTGATTAATGGATACTTCTACAAAAGAATAATATATAAAAGGAAAATCCGCTTATGATTTGGAGTTACTATAAACAAAAACAAAGCTGAAGAAGAAATGCTCCTGTGATACTTCAAGAAATGTGCTATAGTATTTTGACCATAATTTCTTCATATAACTCCTTTAAGTTGATTCAAGCGGCCATAAATAGAGGAAAGTGATATCTACAACTTTCGTGTTTTGGGTTAGAGCCGGATCACAACTGACGAGCCACAAGATTGTAATAACTACAATGTTGCTGAAGGGTTTACGGTGTAACAAAACAAATAGATTACGCCCTAAACTTACCACGTCATGGTTACGGCGTAACCAGATAAATCAAATACGACATAAAGTCCATTTTGCCTATATTTTGGAATGTCTACATCTGTAAGGTTACGGTGTAACCCCACGAATCAGTTACGCCGTAAACTATCAGAAACCTATAAATAGGGACCGAAAGTAGCCTTCATAATCATCCTTCTCCCTCCCATCTAAGGGGACGTCTGAGACATCTCCCCAAGTCGTTTTTCAGCACTCTCTAGCCCTTCAAGAAGGAAGAATCCGGTCCCGATCATCATCATCATCATACTAGTTTGGTTTGATTATCATGTTTTCATTACTTTCATTATTTGATGATGATATTGATTATATAAATATAATTCTCGGCTAAGCTTATCTTATTAATTATCCTTATGATTCATTTATTTCTTGTTATTATGGTTATCTGTTTGGTTATATTACTTTGACGATAAGAATGCCACATATGATGCTCTCTTACCATGATCTGTAGGATAAAATTCCGGTTAGTATGACCAGTATGCTGGGATTTACGAGTTTAGTGAGGATTAGATGACCATTCAATCCTTGTTTTCTCATACAGTAGAACAAAGTTAATCATTAAGTTAATTAAAAAGTAATTAGGACCGTATCTCCTTCTCTCCAGTCATACTTAGTTCATTTATTTTAAGTTTTCATTTTTTACAATTCAATTATTCTAAAAGTGCTTTTAAACGTGACAACCAATTTAAACTCAGATTTGTAACCGCCCTTTAGCTCTTGGGACGACCTCGGATTTTCCAAAACTACACTACTCACGATCGGGTTCTCTGCCGGTTAGTGCGTTTGTAAGGTGAAATGAGTTTTATAAATTTAAAACTTGGTAAATAAATATTTAAAATAAAAAACGCATCAAGTTTTTGACGCCGTTTCCGTGAAGCTAAATTTGTTTTAACTTTGAGTTTTGTATATATTTCAATTTCTTGTTATTTATTTTTCTTGTAAAAGCACAATCTACTCGTATCTTGTGTTTAATTTTCAGGAATCATAGAAATGAAGCCTAATATTGAGAACATGACGCTTAACGAGTACTTAAAGTATGAAGCTGAGCGATTATGGGATAATGTTCGATCCAAAAGAAGTCCAACTAATTATGCTGAGGCGGATGTTGACTCTTTTCACCGAAATAAGAGTAAGACTTTTAGCTATCCGTATTCTCATAGCTTAACTCATCCATACCCTTTTTTCCTACCCGTTCAACCCTATCCCAAGAATTATTTTTTATCTGCCAATGTGAGCAACAATGTGGACATTGATAATATAACTATAGCAGAATATAATCTATACGTTGCTAAACAAGGCCTAGATAAGAATCCACTAAGTAATCATTCATATGGTTTCATACCCTAATTTTTTGCTCAACCACCACACACACCTAACACTCCTATAGATAAGAAGGATTCTGACTTTGATAAGATCTTGGATGACTTATTTAGAATAGGAGCTGAGATCATGAAGCGAATGGGGTAAGATATAGTTCAGGATAGTAGTTGGGAACAGGATAATGATTTGGAGGAGGACCAGGAGGATGATGGAGATGATAGGGATACTTTTGATATGTGGGATATTACGGTTGAAGACGTAAAAAGAATGAGGCAATTCCTCACACCTAACATTCCTAACATAATATAATATGTTATACAACCTTTGATCCCAACAACCCTACACACCACACCACCTAACGAAGATTATGTAGCACTGGATACTAAACCCATTTTGGATGAACTTTTGGAAGACAAGATCTTGAATGTAGCCATGGTCGATGAAGAGGCTGATCCCACTAGGGATCTTGAGGAACCTGAAAGACTCCTTGTTGAAGATACTTATTTTACGGAAACACAGGTGCATTCAGTTATCACTAAACTCGAGCCTTTCATTCATACTCAACCAATGATTCCCTTATACAGAATATTTGAATCATACAAGTCATCAACTAAACCGTATAAGGTAGATAGGGAAATGAAATCTCCTTCCAGGTATGGTCTTAAATCATCATTTCCCTACCCTGTAGCAAATGAACACCCGAATGATGTTTATTGCTACTTCCATCCAACTTGATCCCAAGTGAAGGGATGGACACCCTATTACCTAGTAAATAATGGAGGAGTCAAGCTAGAGACTCAAACAAAAACAAGCGCTTCGTGGGAGGCACCCCATGCTTATCATTGTATTTATGTTTTGTCTTATTTCACTTTAATTTTGCATATTAGTTGGTTTGCATGTTTCTCACTTTATTTTGCTGGTTCCAGTAACAAAGAGGTCAAAATTAAGACTGGCTTAACTCGTAATTATGTGGTAACATTGCTACTGTAGTAGCAGTTATGGCGTAACAATTATGGTTATGCAGTAATCACTTCATTTATAGCGTAAACCCTCTTATAGTTACGCCCTAACATATAACCAAAACTTTTTAAATTATCACATGATTACAGCGTAACCACCGGGGTTACGCCGTAACCTTCTTCTGAAAACCTTAAAAATAAGTTTGAAACATTGCTAAACCTTGTATAATTAAATGAACTTTATGGGTATGTTCTCTAGAAACCCTCACGAGACTTCACTAGTCTACTTGGGCCACTAAGAGGTTTAAAAGGCTTGTTGCATAAGCTAAATAAAACCATGATTCCTACGAAAGTGATTAGGATGGTATTATTATTTTGTACATTTTGGTATCCTTCTTTTTGCCGAATTTATGCTTTTGGTATTAGTTTTCTTACAGCTTTTACAAGATGATGCACATGAAGCGGTGCTTGGTTAATTATTAGCTACAGGAACACATTTCAAATCAGGATTAGTTGGATACCATGCCAAAGATGATGATGAGATATTTATGATTGTGGATGTTGCTCGAAGAAGCAAACTTGAAGCATGGCTTAGAGCATGTTGTCTCTTTATGATATCGAGCAAAATCCAGAGGAGTTTCTTGTTCTAATTCTACTCTTTCAATTATATTTCAATTCCTTACTGTACAATAGAGACATTGTACAAATCAAGTGGGGGGATGAGAGTAGAATTATCACTTGACTAATATTTGCCTTTGATTTTCTAGTTTTATTTGAAAAATGGTGTCGATTTTAAAATTTTTAACATGTTTTTCTTAACTAAACTAGAATCAATCTTTGCCAAATGCACATTTACCCTTTATTATTACTTGGTGAGGTTTAACCCTGGTATTCCGTTTTCATCCATATTACAAAAATCCACCAAAATATTGAGTGTGTCGGTAGTATAGTATACTTTAGAACTTGGCATGTACATCATTTCGAGACCTAATTGATTAGCAAGAATAGATGGTTTGAGAAGGCAACATTTAGGAATTCACCCAAATAGCCCATATGTGTATATAAGTGTGTTTATCGACTTATCACACTGACTTGTCGACCTCCCGTGTTAAAACCCTTTTGTTGCACTCATTATTAGTGCAATATACCCCTAGATCACCCTTGTTAAGCCAATTTGTGTTTACACCATTATTATATGTTTCGTTACATCATTTTGCCTTAGCCAACCTTGTAGTCTATATTTATCTTTGTTTTGAAATTTCTAGCTACCTAAGTCCATGGTTCAGGAAATTAGTTCGAAGATTGGCAATTACTTTGATGATATATCATTTTGATCATGGAAGACCCCCCGGTATTATCACTTTCGATACTGGTTATCTTAAGTGGGGGGATATGTTATATGTTATATACAGGAGTATTGTAAAAAAAGGAGAAAAGGTGGTGCAACTATAAGTCACCTAGTGATATAAACTCCTGATGTTGGTTACTGTCACACCCTAAAATATCAAAGTATAATGGCAACCGGGGGTGTGTAACTTCATAAATATCATAACACAAGGCGAACGCCCTATATATGAGATGTTTTAAAAAATTGATCATTTGCAATAGGTAGTAATAAATTGTTTAAACATTATGTGGAAGCATAAATCGATAAGACAACATGGTTTTTAAATAGAACAAATGATCTTTAGCTAAACTAGAAATGACTGCAATGCATGAGACTTCATATAGCATCTTCACTCTTAACACCTGAGAAAAATATTGCTAATGCGTCAACATAAAGATGTTGAGTTCATAGGTTTGTTTGTTTGATAATAGTAATGAACCATAAGATTTTAACCATAGTGTGAAATATAGTATCCCTATAAGTCACCAATGAAAAGCATTTACTATTGTCTAAGCTCATGACACCGACGCGTTAACCTGTGTGTATCCCACAAAATGAATGCCCATGCAGGTGACAAACCCAGGACACCCGTAATGTCTCAAATGAAACTGTATTCGCTTGACTAATGTCAGTCCAAGACAAATAGGGATGTCAATCCTGATAGATCTACCCATAACATTCGCGCTTACAAGCAATTAACGGTTCATGATAGCGGGCAATTAGCAACTTGGATTTAATAGGGACTTAGACCAATCAATAATGAGTAATTGTACTTGTGTTCATGCGTTTGAAATAAGCAATGTTGTCACCCCAAAAGATGATTTAAAAACAGTAGAGTAGGGGCTATGAAACTCACCTTAATGATAACAGCAAAATACTGCAATAAGCTATAGGCACGGAAAATTGATACAACACTCTATCCGACACCTAAATAATGAAATCATGTCTACTTTAACATATATGCCAAACAAATAAGTACAATGCATTATCCATCCTTAGTAAGTGCTTTGAGTTTATGAAAATCTTTATTCATAATAATTGCAAAAGTCAAGGTTCTCATGATACGTCTTTCCTCATTAGGTCATGCTCTCCACTATATGTTCATATCTATATGTCATGTTACTTACCCATAAAATATTAGAGGTTGTATAGTATAAGATTATTATGGATTCCATGGTCGGATAAATCTCTAAGTAGGTAAAACAGTCTACTTATGTCCGAATGTCCAAAAAGAGGTTTTTTATGTCTATTGGGTCTACATAAAAGTATAAATTCTCAAATTATCATGTTTCAAGTAGTTTAATAGGTAAGGATTAGTATGAAATGATATAAGTCTTTATTAGGTCTCATTTTACCAAAAATAAGTTAGAGTTTTTAAGAAAATACTAGCAGAATTTATTATGACTTTATTCTAAACGGGTCAACTTTAAGTGTTCGCCACGACTTTGTTATTCGTCCTTTTTACTTGGTTCTTTTGCTGCATTATTTTCATATTATAATCCATCTAAAACAGTAGGGTTTCCATTTTAATATCACTTCTAGGTGCCTTGTTAAATTAGCAAAAGTTGGTGGATAATTATGATCCTTTATATTTCACATAAAATCATAGATCTTCTCGGGTTGATATCTTGGTCGTTTTAAGTGACTCCAAAGGCCAATGAAAGCTTATGTATACTTTATAATGGTCAAGGGTTATGTTCTTACTTGTTAACCATTTATGTTTGAAATCAAATTTAATATGACATGTTTTTACGTACGCATGTTGGTTTTTACGTATGCATGTAGGTTTTTACGTGTGCATGCAACTTCCTTCAAGTTATTTTTAAACTTTAAGCACTTCTAATTAGGACTAATGCATGTAATAAAAAGTATTGAACATGGAAAAATGCAACTCACAATGGTTTAGATGTTTCAAGAGGTATACGAGCTAGAAAACCCTAGAAAACCCACGTTTTCTATTTCTACTCGTTCAAACCCAAACCAAAGCTATAACTTCAAGTAAATAATGTTTTGTGATCACCAAAACAACCCAAGATAGTGTATTTGCAGGTTGTAAGAGCACGACATCAAGGGAGCAAAAGAAAACTAGTTTACACGAAATTATGGTTTAGTGCACAATTAGGGTTTTCTTCGACTAGTTCTTGTCCTAGCTCGAAATGTATGGGCTGTTTAAGGATAGTTCTTGCTTAGGTTTCTTGTGTAGGTGTTTAAGGAACATATAAGGGAGGTTTACAAGTATCAAGTGAGGTTTTTGGTTGAACAAAGTGGTGATTTGTGGCTGTTGGAGGTCTCGGCAAAGAAAGGAAGACGAGAGGTGTTGTGTGTGTGTTTTGCGAATGGTGTAGCACCACCATGGCTTCATGTGCTGCATAATGAGCTTCCATAATGCTTGAAATCTCAGCCATTATCACAAGGAATAGTGCATAGATAAAAAAGGAATGGATTGGAGCATTTCATGGGATTTTTGAATGGATAAGCAAGGTATGGGCACATTATGGTGTTATTAGGCTAGTAACTTATGTATAATCATTCATGGTAAGTGTAAATCTATATAGTAGAACAAAATGAATCATTAAGTTAATTAAAAAGTAATTAGGACTGTATCTCCTTCTCTTCAAATCATACTTAGTTTATTTCTTTAAGTTTTCATTCTTTTATAATTCACTTATTCTAAAACTGCTTTTAATGTGACAACCAATTTAAACTCAAATTTGTAACCGCCCTTTAGCTCTTGGAACGACCTCGGATTTACCAAAACTACACTACTCACGATCGGTTTTTGAATAAAGATTAAAGCTTTATGGTTTTTGAACACCCAAAAGATGAAAATCTTTTTGGTGGTTCAAACCGATTGACACAGCAAAAAATAAAAATAAAACACACACTAAACCTTCTAAATCACCCCATGACTTTTGATACCAATTGTAGAATATGTTATTGTACCTAACCACTTCACCAATCAATAAGAAACTAGAGAGAAAGAGATGGAAGGAAGGTTTCTAGTGAGAGAAAGAAAGAGAGAATATTAGATTAATTAGTGTGTAAGAAATGAAACCAACCAACACCCTCTCCAAACTATGGAGAGGATACTTATACTCACTATAAGCCGCGGCCACATGAGGCCTTGTGGGCTTTCTATGGGCTTTGGCCCACCTGGCTTGATAAAGTTCCAAAAACTATCTAAGACTTACGAGCTATGTATTTTAGGAGTGACTGAGTCTTTTCTCGATTCCTAACAATTTGATATACTGATTGAGATCATTTTTGAGTTTGTGTTGTCAAATTAAGATTTGATTTGTCATAAAACTGCTTAGATTGTGTTTTTTTACAATTATCAATGAAGGAGAGTTTGTTACAAGTTGTTATGAAGTTGTTACACAAATAATTACAGAGAGAAAATGAGAGAGAAAGTAAAATTACAAAGCTAGAAAATGAAATACGAGTGCAAGGTATTTAAACTAAGTTTGGTGAGAAAGTCTGTTATGATTTGAGAGAGATTCACGTGCACCTAACGTGCCACAACTCATAGCAGGACTTATCGGTTGATTTCTTTTTTGATAGAGCTTAATTAGCTTTATAGTTAGTTTTCATTATAGTTTGAGCTCTAACTCAAGTAAAAATCTGACTCAAATAAGATGCTCACATAAATACCAACCATTTATCAGGATTTAACTACTCTCTCCGTCCCATTTTTATTGTCCATGTTTCCTTTTTAGGATGTCCCAAATTAATTGTCCACTACTAAAAATAGATATGGAATCTTGATGAAGTTTACTATATTACCCTTGTTTGAAATTATTATTACAAACTTTAAAGAAGACTTTAATTAATTAGTTAAGGGTAAAACTGTCATTATGTCAAAAAGTAAGAAAGAGAAAGCAGTAATAAATGCACTTTTCTTAAACTGTGTGTTTTTTGTCGGAGGACAATAATTTTGGGACGGAGGGAGTAAATATTTTGCGTTAGAAAAAAAAGGTAATTTCATGTCTCTCTTCTTTTTAGTTGAAAATAAAAGTGGTTCTTTGCTTCTGTTCTTTGTTGCAATCAAACATTCTTGCAGCTAACAACACGTTATTTTCTCAAAACTTGTTTATATTAATACTCTGTAATATTTACTTATAATTGCTTAAAGTATATCTTTGATTATGATGTATTTCAGATATCATTCTAAGTATAACTTTTAAAAGTAACTATTTAGATGTAACAAGCGTGATTGCCAGCGCGATGCTGCGGGGCGTTTATTTTTTGGTCTTAAAACACTTTTCGAACCAAAACCCTTAAAAGATCAAACTTTTGATATGTTTTCAAGGTTTTTCTTGTACAACTATCTTATACTAGGATAAAATAAGAATAAAGATTAAAGCTTTACGGTTTTTGAACACCCAAAAGATGAAAATCTTTTTGGTGGTTCGAACCGAATGACGCAACAAAAAAATAAAAATAAAACACACACTAAACCTTCTAAATCACCCCATGACTCTTGATACCAATTGTAGAATATGTTATTGTACCTAACCACTTAACCAATCAATAAGAAACTAGAGAGAGAAAGAGATGGAAGGAAGGTTTCTAGTGAGAGAAAGAAAGAGAGAATATTAGATTAATTAGTGTGTAAGAAATGAAACCAACTAACACCCTCTCCAAACTATGGAGAGGATACTTATACTCAATATAAGCTACGGCCACATGATGCCTTGTGGGCTTTCTTTGGGCTTTGGCCCACCTGGCTTGATAAAGTTCCAAAAACTATCTAAGACTTATGAGCTATGTATTTTAGGAGTGACTGAGTCTTTTCTCGATTCCTAACAATTTGATATACTGATTGAGATCATTTTTGAGTTTGTGTTGTCAAATTAAGATTTGATTTGTCATAAAACTGCTTAGATTGTGTTTTTTTTACAATTATCAATGAAGGAGAGTTTGTTACAAGTTTTTATGAATTTGTTACACAAATAATTACAGAGAGAAAGTAAAATTACAAAGCTAGAAAATGAAATACGAGTGCAAGGTATTTAAACTAAGTTTGGTGAGAAAGTCTGTTATGATTTGAGAGAGATTCACGTGCACCTAACGTGCCACAACTCATAGCAGGACTTATCGGTTGATTTCTTTTTTGATAGAGCTTAATTAGCTTTATAGTTAGTTTTCATTATAGTTTGAGCTCTAACTCAAGTAAAAATCTGACTCAAATAAGATGCTCACATAAATACCAACCATTTATCAGGATTTAACTACTCTCTCCGTCCCATTTTTATTGTCCATGTTTCCTTTTTAGGATGTCCCAAATTAATTGTCCACTACTAAAAATAGATATGGAATCTTGATGAAGTTTAATATATTACCCTTGTTTGAAATTATTATTACAAACTTTAAAGAAGACTTTAATTAATTAGTTAAGGGTAAAACTGTCATTATGTCAAAAAGTAAAAAAGAGTAAGAAGTAATAAATGCACTTTTCTTAAACTGTGTATTTTTTGTCGAAGGACAATAATTTTGGGACGGAGGGAGTAAATATTTTGCGTTAGAAAAAAAAGGTAATTTCATGTCTCTCTTCTTTTTAGTTGAAAATAAAAGTGGTTCTTTGCTTCTGTTCTTTGTTGCAATCAAACATTCTTGCAGCTAACAACACGTTATTTTCTCAAAACTTGTTTATATTAATACTCTGTAATATTTACTTATAATTGCTTAAAGTATATCTTTGATTATGATGTATTTCAGATATCATTCTAAGTATAACTTTTAAAAGTAACTATTTAGATGTAACAAGCGTGATTGCCAACGCGATGCTGCGGGGCGTTTATTTTTCGGTCTCAAGTTTTATACTTTGTTTTTTTTCTTATATGGGCTTATTTGTTGGGCCTTATATTTAATGGGTTTTTTTTTGCTATTTTGATTATTTTTTTATGAGATTTGGGTAAATATGTGTTAAGCATGATTGCTCGCGCGTTGATGCGGGGCGTTAATTGATGCGAGGCGTTAATTTTTTTTAATTTATTTATTTTGTGCGGGTTTATTTTTCCGGTCTCATGTTGAATAGTTTTTTTATACGGGCTTATGTGTTAGGCGTCATGTCGTGGGTATTTTTTGATCTGAATAAATCAGTACTTTTGTATTATTTTTTCTTATTTTGTGTCGAGCAATTTTTTTATATTATTTTGTGCGTATTTATTTTTTCGGTCTCCATGTTTAATTGTTTGTTTTTTTTATATGGGCTTATGTGTTTGGTCTCATGTCGCGGATATTTTTTGATCTGAGTAAATAAGTACTTTTGTAATTTTGTTTCCTATTTTGTGCCGAGCAATTTTTTTTTAAAGTTGCCTAATTAAAAAAAAGAAAAACAAAAAAAATGTAAAATGGGCCGGCCCAAAGTGAGAGCCCATTGGGCCGAGCACTGTAGCATGCATGCCAAAACAATCATAGTATATGTATATAATCAGGGGAGACGAAAGAATACAGATCGTCATCATTAATTCTACGAGAACATAGAACTGTAGAATGGTATTACTTTTTATTGATTTTGTGTGGCATTACAAAGAGAACAGATATATATAAGGAGCCTATACAAGCTATTCTGGGTAAATAATGATTACCCACTAATCAAGCTAATCACTAGCCAATCAATCATATTAAATATGCAAATCATATGCCAATCAATCACTACAAATCATATGGCTAACACTCCCCCGCAGTCCGAGCGACGAAAACGCGAAAGCTTGGACTGGAGTAGTAAACACGAACAATAGTTGTTGAAGAAATCCGCCAACATGCGGAGACAAATCTTCAAACCTGAAATTCACAAACAGAAAAACCTTTTTTTTACAGACTCAAAAAAAAACTAAGAAATAAAAATTATTCATGCAGACTCAAGGTATATCTATCTGTTGAAGATGGCAGACTCAACCTGTATCTATCTGCTTAACACGGCAGACTCAAGGTATATCTATCTGTCAAAGATGGCAGACTCAACCTGTATCTATCTGCCGAAAACCAAAAGTCGTCTCGGGACTTAAACCTTAGATTCGACAAAAGTCGTCTCGGGACTTATACCCTAGATTCGACACCAACAAAAGTCGTCTCGGGATTTGATACCCTAGATTCGACCAACAAACAAACACTTGTCGTCTCGGGAATGATACCCTGGATTCGAAAAAAATAAATAATAAATAAATAAAAATAAAATAACGTGCCTCAATTAGCCATCACAATTATCAAAGTATGTCCCCACTTTCTCCATTTCATTTAATTTCACTAAAAACCAAAAGCACCCCCTTTTCTCTCTTTGTAAAACAAATAACCATATCGCTATAAACCGACGATCGACCAACAAATAGTAAGATCTTGTCGAGTGGCTATCATTTGAACCAAAGATCGACATCAAACAAACAAGTAAGTCGACCGGTTATCAACACAAAGCCAACGATCAACAAATAAATGTGGCGGCTGGTTATTACAAAACCTCAGTGGGGAATGCGCGTAGCAGATGGTGGTCGTTGTGGTGGATCGGGTGAGGAGACGGTTGTCGGTTGGTTTTGATTGGATTTGATTGATTGGTGGAGGTGGATTTTCATTATTACTTGATATTTGAAGATTAAAAAAAAATGACAGAGGTTAAGGTTTAAAGGGAGCCCTCCGAACCTCCGGCGTGTAGCCGGAGGCGGCTGCTGAAGAGTTTAGGGTTAGGTGTTTTGTTGGTTTTTTGGAGAGGATCACAATCTCTGATACCATGTAAGACAATGATAAAACTCCTTTCAGTATAATATTATTGATCAACCAAATATATAGAGTACAAGATATCAAACCCTAATGGACCCAACCCACAAGTCGGGCTTGAGCCATATTTATTCTCTAACAGTTAGAAGAGTTAAATTGTGAGAAAATTCAACTATTGTTGCAACTAAATTATTCTAATTGTATAAATACAAATATTTAATGTTTTAATGACACGTTTAATAGTTACAAAATTTGAAATGTATAGGGTTGTAAACGAACTCAATAAACACGAACGAAGCCTTGTTCGTGTACGTTCGTTTAAGCTTAACCGGACAAATGAACGAACATGAACGCTTAAATGGACAAAGTTTCTTGTTCGTGTACGTTCTTTTTGAAATATGGTTGTCATGTTCGTTTATTAGGCTGTTAAGCGAACATTAACGAACGAACATATAGAACAAGCATAATATAATCAAAATATATGTTACTTTTAATTTTTGTGTATTAAGTATGACGGTTATACTAAAAGTATATAACAAAAATAGACGATAATCGAACACAAACACAAGTTAACATATAATCGGACGTTCACGCACGTAAATGAACGAACGATGCTTGTGTTCATATTCGTTCATTTAACTAAACGATCACAAAATCTTGTTCATGTTTGTTTATATAATAAATAAACGGTCATAAATGAACTTTTTACCGGACGGTTCTTGAATTGTTCACTGAACGTTCAGTTTTGTTTATTTTTTTTTTGGAACGGCAATTTGTGGCTACATGGCCCCTAGCCCAGAAGGCGTAGCGAGCCCACACAACCAGGTTGGGTCCAGCCCAGAAGGCAATGGCACCCTTCCCTTTACACATGCGGGAGGAAACCCCTATCGCCCTAGATAAGACTCGAACATGAGACCTTACCTAGAAGGGTAAAACCTCCATACCATTGGACCAAATGTCCGTTGGTGAAGTAAATGTCTAAAATTAATAACTTGTGTAAATTTAATATTTTTAAGATCTTCAAAATCGAAAGGTGTTAAATGTATTATACATAGTAGAAGTAAATATAAGGATAAAGATAGATACAGAGATAAAAATCAAGATACATAAACTTGATATTTTTAAGATATTCAATATATGTCTTGGTTTTCAGCAAACCAAATATCCATGATAAGTACATTAAACCCACATAGAAGCATACAGTCACTTACATGTAGTAAACATTTAGGTAAACTCTACAAATGCCTATCATATATCATCGTAATGGGTAATTTGATCATTTCATTCAGCTTCATCTTCTACATCTTAACTCCGGACAAACACAAAAAATGCCGATTAAAATGTCGGTTTTCAACGAATAATGAAAACACATAAAAAAGTAAATTGCACAAATCGTCTTTAAAGTTTGACCAAATTGCATGTTTCATCCTAAACTTTACGAAATTGTCCCTGTGAGGAAACCTTTGATGCAAGTATCGTCCCCGATCCTTGCACTTTCGCAACGTTTGGGACGAAACATGCAATTTGACCAAACTTTAAAGACGATTTATGCAATTTACTTCGCATAAAACTTAAATCGAATTATAGTGTCCAAATCCTTTAAATCACAAATGACAATCATAATGTCTTAATTATATTATGGGTTTTTCTAACATGTGCCCGAGGGGCACATGATAAGGTGGGAACAGAAAGCTGTGTGTCACAGTTTGATTGACTAGCATTGCCACTTATCAACAAACAACCTATTATAAACATATCTTGTGTTTCTTTTCTTAACCATTTTCACCAAAAATTAAGTTGCGTGATGTCTAATAAGTGGTAACAACGCACACCACTGGAAGATCTTAAACATTTTCAATCAAAATTCTACTAAAATTTGATCATCAAAATAGTTTGAACGTTTCTTCGCAATATCCAAATAACACTTCAAATAGTTCGATGCAAACACTTCTACACCATCGTCTTCTATTTGTTAGAAGATAGAAAACCCCGTGAAGGCTAATTGATTTCCTTGATTATTTCCACCAAAACAATCGATATAAATAGTTTACAGAGATAGGGCTTTGAGCCCAAGATAAAAATGAAACAACTATACATATCAATCTACAACTAATCACGACTAAGCCTATAGTAATCATACTAAACATAGAGTGGACTAATATTGGAAAGAGTCCAATCAAATATGTCGACTAGTATATCGACTAATACGCCCCCACAGTTTGAGCGGGAGGAGGGCGAACGCTCAAACTGAATCGAAAATCTTCAAACAAAACTGAGGGCAGTCCTTCGGTGAAGATATCGGCAATTCACGAAAGCTCGAGACTGAAA
>BQNB010109672.1:0-15048 GCA_026074375.1 Tanacetum coccineum
AATTATGATATACAACATTGAAAAAGAATATTAATTTTAGAGAAGTATATTTGTTCAAAAAAAATATGTCTCTTTTTCAAACTCAATTATTTATCATTAAAGAATCACAAACTCAATTAAGACAAATAATATTGGGATGAGATTCACTTCACATGGCATGAAATGGAGAATTCTTAAAACACTCTCAATATAACATATTTGTCATTGTCACAAATAAACACATCTCTTGGCTTTTGAAAAACGAAACATTAAAACATCTTGCTTACACTTATCTTATAATTCCACACATCTTGATTAGGATTATGCGAACCGGAATTAAAGTATGTTAGTTGAGTCATGTTAGGTCCTCTATGAAAAGATAATACAAAGGTTTATATACGAATTTGTACTTGTAAAAGTGGTGTTCGATCCATTTCTTAATCCGAATTTCGTATGATTCTTGTTCCTCTATTAAACTTTGTTATCATGAACACCATAACCATGAGAGGCTAAACCTCTTATGACTACTCGGTGGTGTTAATATAATAATTAAGCATTTGGTTTCATTTCGATATTATCAATCTTAAGCTTATTTTACAATCCTATCATATCTAATCTTGTTAAACTTGTTCATCAACTTTGATTATATACGTATAATGGTATAGGTCGAAAGACCCGTTATGCACTATATGATTTTAAAGATTTATCTACGATCTTTATCATTCGATCGAAGAAATTCACTTATGTTATTTGATAAACAAAATAGATTTGATATAATAGTAACTTGATTATTTAAGTGACACATTTGATTAAGATAAATCAAGATAAGTCTTAAGTTGAAACCAGTTAATTTATGAAAATGTTTTCTGACGAGAAATCCTTTTTATAAGTTAAAGTCCTAAAGTCGAAGATCGAGATTGCTGCCATTGCTTATGAATTATATGAAGTTATTCGAGTAGTCATATTTCCTTATTGTTGAATCATCCTTAAAGTTATTAATAATTGTTTTAAAATTTTTGATTATTCGAACACTAATCAAATCCCTGTGGATGACCTGGTCTTACCTAACATGTTATACTACATACATGGGTTATACTTTTACCCGTGTGTTTCCATTTCATAAACTGGTAATTTCAGTCTTATAAATTTAAAGCTTTTGAAACACATCATGGAGCAGATGACTATTGGCACAAACAGTTAGAAATAGAAGCAAGTGGATGCATGTCATTTTTTATTTACACTTGTGTATATAATTTTTATGACACATGGTGATTGGTAGTGGCATAAGGATGTTGTGTATAAGTGTCAAAATAAGCAAGTGAGTTATTGGCAACAAAGGTTATTAGAATCTATTATGTTTGACATGTGGTGTTGAGTAACATGTTAGTGATACGTGGTGTCGTTGTTTGTTTTTATAGATCATTGTGGTTTTGAGTTTTACTTCTGTTTTTGCTTATTTAAGGAGTGGTTATTGCATAAGGAGTGTATCTGAGTTCAGTAAAAGAGAGAGATGATGGAGTGGTTTGCGGATGAGCATCAGGAGTTTGCTATTAGAATGGGTAGGTTGCGTGGGGAGATGATTGAGGCGTGTCAAGATAGGATAGCTTTTGTTCGAGAGCTTGAGAGTGTGGTGGGCGTGACTATAACGGCGAAGACTGCTGTGTTTTTTAAGGAGATGATGGAAAAAGAGGGTAGTAGGGAGTGGCAGTTACATGATTTGGGAAAGGAAGCCGAAGAAAGGGCTCGTGAAATTGAGATGTTTGTTTAGAAGCTGAAGTTCGGTAAATCTTCTTAGAAGTGTTATTGGCGTTTGTTATATGCAGCTTATGTGTCGTGTGTGGATGGTGTAATGTTTCTTTTGTTTGTCGAATAAGTGTGATGATGTTTGTGTCTATGGCTGTTGTAATAAGGCTTTAGTGTGTTTTGTGATTTTCTAAGTATTTAATAAATGTTTATGTTTGTGGTAACTTAGTTTCTGTTAGTGATTATGTTAGTGTAATACTTTTTGGTATTTAGCTAAGTCAATGAAAAATACAGATAAGTAAATCAATGAAAAACACAAGTGAGTAAAAACTATGAAATCAATCTTTTGAATACTTTGTGATGTCTACTGTTTCTAATTTAAAGAGGATGGGGACACACGTTTTACAATAAAGGCATGTGGTTTGGTTTTTTTTGTCAGTGTATTATGGAGAAGGGGTGTAGATGAATAGTGATGGTGTACTATTTATTTAAAGGGTTATGAGTGAATGTATTTTGCATTCAAAGCATAAAAAACATAATCAATGGCAGCACTTCTAGAGCTACGCAGAAGTATAAACTCACTGGATTAGGAGTCGCAGTTCATATTACGATGTCACATAGAAATTAATAAGGACTTGAGACTGGCGAGAGAGATAAATGCATTGTGTGCTCGTGTGACTAATATAGTCGATGAAAGAGAGAATTTTGTTGATGAACTGGACATACTGGTGGGAAGGTGTGTGCCAGATAAGATGGCCGAGTTTATGAAGCGGGTTTAGGGTAAAGATATTCCAAACTTTGATGAAGCTGCAAATACTCGGAAGGGAGTTTGAGCTGAGGGCTTAGGAAAAAGGCATTTTTATCGAGAAGCTAAAAGGAAAATTGGACTTCTCATTGTTGGTGTGTTTTGCGTCATTGTCGTATCAGATGTGTAAGAATGTTGTCTTTCGTGTAAGATAGGTCTGAACTGTGGGAATAATGTCCTTTATGTAAGATAGGTCTGGCTCTTGCATAACATGAACTTCTGAGTCTGGTGATGGGACGTGTTTAGTGATGTTAAAATAAAGGCGTTGTGGTCTTAGTGTAAGATAGGTGTGAATTTATGTCTGTGTTATGTTGTTTGTTTTTGTGTGTTTTAAGTTTATTGTGGTATGATGTTCCACGCGTCTGTATGAGTCGTATGTAATTTGATGTAATAAACGTTCATGGTTTGTTGTTAGATTGGTAGTGTGGAGCTGGAACGCCTTTGTCTTTGCTAGTTGACTCTTTGACTATTGTAGATGTGCTTGTGGGCAATCCAATACCTGCACAGTTTGAATTTGTTTTTTTAAGTGGAGCATAAGTAATTAACTTGTTTTAGCTGGTTAACTTATCAAGTTTCTTGAGTAGTTATGTACCTATGTTTTGAGTTTCAATTGGTGGTTGTAGATCTAGAATGTCTTTGTCTTTGCTAGTTGACTCTTTGGTTGTTGCAGATGTGCTTGGGAGCAGTCCATTACCTGCATAATTTGAATTTGGTTTTTTTTAAAGTTGCGCATAAGTAATTAACTTGTTTTACTTGGTTAACCTGTCAAGTGTCTTGAGTGGTTCTGTAACTGTGTTTTGAGTTTCAATTGGTAGCTTAAGATCTAGAATGTCTTGGACTGTGAACTCGCGTGCTCTTTTTCGTGCGGAAGGACTAAAGTAGATTTGGAAGATATGCTTCTTTCCGATTATGTTTACTATTTCAATGGGTAACTTTTGCTGATATGTTCCTTTGTATTTCTCCTTCAGTTCTGAGCATGGATGACCAGTAATTTTCTCGCCAGCATTTGTAAAGAACGTAAATTGTACATTCGTGGTTGAATTAGTGACTGTAGCTTTGAAGTTGTACATGTTGTTGCTATTGTTGATGTGGTTATATTGAGGAAGTAACGCTAGTTAGGTGAGTGTGTTTTGTTTAGAGGCATACCTGTAGGTAGGCGGGTCTTATTTTCCATGGTCTTCACAGGTGTAAGTACCGTTTTGTTCCGTTGATTTTTTACTACATTGGCTACAGGAGGAATAGTTCCAGTCTCTATTTTCTGTGACGGCTGTGATCATGGCTTCACATGTAAAGCGTATTCCCTATGACTGTGGTTATGAAGTTATTGATAGAAGTAATTGGTAAATCAAAGTTTTTAAGTTTTTTTTTGCTAACTTGAAGCTTGTTGGATTTTGTTGTAACAATGTGTGCAAGGTTTCTCTGTTCCTTGTTTTTTCCTTTTCTGGGTCTTCATATCGGTGTTTGGATATCTGAAGAGGTGGGTTTAAGTTGTACTTTTCTTTAAACCTGCATTTGATCATTGGTATATGTTAGATCTTAAGTATGCAGATATATTTGGACATTAGAGTTTTGAATTTTTTTGGTTGGGGATGAAGCTTTACGGTTGATTCTCATTTGATGGGAATGCATGTTCTTCATGTTTTTTGATGATTTGTGCTGCCACTTGTTTGAAATTTCAAAACTTTGGGTATGGTAAATCATCATCTTCTTCTTTTTCTTCCTTAGAAAGGAATTTTCATCTTGTATTAAAGCTCAAAAACTAAAACTTTAAATTACAAGTTACTTAAACACACATTTATATTAAAAATACTGCGGAAGCTTGATGTTACAAGGGTGGTGGTGGTAGTAGTAGTGGTGGTGGTTTTTCGATGATATTTACAAACGATTTCAACTGCCTTTTATAGGCTATACAATAAGGGGATATGCCGTTGGCATAAAGCATATGCTTTGGCATATGGCATATTCTAGGGAATAAACCATGGCATATTCCCTGGCCATTATTTGATACAATAATTCACAATAATTATACATAAGTGGGACCGGCGGCTTTAATATTTAAACATAGGCGGGACCGGCGGCTTTTATAATTAAACATAGGTGGGACCGGCGGCTTATCTTTTGAGGACTTTTGTAGCACGTTTTTGTAGACTTTTGTTACATACGGACCCTTCGAGCTTCTGGACAAAGTGGAATGGGACGATTCGATTTTATCGCTTGTAGACTATAATCATCCCATAGAGGTGGGTTTAAGTTGTACTTTTCTTTGAACCTGCATTTGATCATTGGTATATGTTAGATCTTAAGTATGCAGATATATTTGGACATTAGAGTTTTGAATTTTTTTGGTTTTACTTACACTGTGTGAGCATACTCAGCCTTTGAAGTTTGCGGATTTATGTAGAAATGAGTTGCAGGGGTTGCTGATAATTGCACATCTGTGTTTGTAATTTGTATTGTTATTGTTACATGTAAGAAAAGTAGTTTATTGCTTTCAGTAATAAGGCATACCTTTGTACTTTGTTACTCTACAGGAGCTAACAGCAGTTATGATCGAATGTGTTATCTTTTGAATTTCTTCTTTGTTATACTGTTTTGCAAGCTCATCCCACAATGTAAGCTCGACACTTTTTCCACTACATGAGAATAGATGCATATGTGAGCATCGTAAAAATTATGTGATTGCAAATTGCAGAATGAATAAAGTGTAGAATAAAGTAGTATGTAGAATTAATTTGGTTTAGAAGAATGCTTACTCGAGGCTTTCGATGTTGAATTTTCTCCGGTAGCTCTGACCTTTATTTGCATCTTGAAAAGGTGTTATGTCGCTGATAGACCTCACGCATCCTAGGTAATCTGTAGGTTAAAAGTGTTAGTCATTTTATTATAGTTTGTCATTTTATCATGTATTTAGTTTGAGATTAGAGAGTGATTAGGTGTTACCTGTTAGGACGGGATATATCATTTTTGAATTTTCGTCCTTGTACGGAATCCTTGATGCTAGCTGGTTGTATGTTATGAAGTTAAAGTGATGGTCTGGAAAGTCGGATTCTTTACTCGGGAGAATGTCAAATGTTGTGATTTTTCCAAACTTCAGGCTTATATTTTTTTCCAATGTTTGATGATACGGCTTTGTCTTTTCACAGATGAAGTTTGAGATTCTATAAACTACTCATGGTCTGAGTAGTGGATTGAGGTATTCTGTGTTGTTTATGTCCATATTTTCCCGGATTGCATTGCCCTGTAAGCATTGGAATTTTTTATTAGTGTGTTAGTAATTGTATTGATTGCAATTATTTTTAAACCTGGTTTGTTTACCTCCATGTCTAGTAGCATGCAGCAAAATACTATTTCTTTCATGTCTGGAACACTTTTGGAAATCTACTTCTGATAAACTTTTGCTTCTAAGACGCAGTTTTCTTTCTCAATACTCAGGGCTGCAATAGTTGTTTCAGACGTTTTCATTCACCTGCATATATGAATTAAGCAGTTTAGTTACCACATGAAAGTGAGAACACTATTTGTAAACATGTAGGTTTGAAATTACATAATTAAGGATGAAGGTAAACATTCAGGTTCTACAAATAGGCAGATAGTATAAGCATTTTTATTGATTACCTTTGGTATGAAATAAATAGCATACGTGTTTTACTAATTCTTTATAAGGGTGACTAATATAGCGTTATAATTGTGCTTTGATAATAATTTTTCAGGCAGCTAGTAAATCTACTTATTAAAGCGATACGAACTACGTGTGTTAAAGAATCATTGTGGTATTCAGTGTTTAGTGCACATGAATGTTCAGTAGCTTTTTATGATGTTATTCGTGGTTAGATAATCTCGTGTTTTTGATGTTTCTCAGAAAGTCTTTATAGGCGATGTTTTTTGTGGTGTGAGGTGGTTGTTTTTTTGTTGGTTTACGAGTATTTTCAAGCCGTTTGGTGAAGTTGATCTTGACAATGCCACGTATAGCTGACCGTGGCTGAAAACTGGTTCTGGTAAGTAAATACCAATTTTTGAAAGGGACTGGCATGAGGGTAATTTTGTGTATGAGGGTAGCATAGTTTTATAAGGAATTGTGTGCGTTTGAAGGTGAATGAAAGGTTAGGGTCTTTGTGCATTAGGTTAATTCTTAGGGTCTTTGTGCATGAGGGTAATTCTGTGTATGAACACCTTCTCGCCAATTCTTGTTCCTTTGATAATTTGTGCCTCGATTAGCTTGGACATTAGAGATTTTACAATCATTCTTGTACCGTTGCATAAGCCTCCCGACAGGTTCACGTTTTTTAGCAGCATGATTGGCGATCCCACTTTTAACTGCAACTCATGGGCGAAAATATAGGGAAGGTCATTGTGTTTAAGTACTCCATTGGATAAAGCATCTCTATATCACTTGTTTCTCTCCCAAGTGGAATTGCTTCATCGGTTCTTAAATACGTTCTTTTTTCACCGTCGATGGCCGACAGAATTTTTGCGTTTACGATATCTGTAGTGTCATTTTTTTGGACACACGATCGCCTTTTCTTGGAAAGCTCCTGTGGTTGGCTTCTTGAGTGTGTTGTCATCATATATGAAGTCAATGAGCTTTGACAATCCTTTTTCATCGGCGCTGACGCAATACTGGTGAGGAATCGTTATCCAAGAAGTGTCTTGACCGTCTTCATCGTCAGGGTTGCCTATCTCGCCGTTTCCCACGTCGAGAAGCCATCTGGCAAAAGCCTTTGAACGCTGTTGTTCCTTGTTGTTCAGACTATGTTTTAAGAGCCTCATGCTTTCATTGAGTGTGCAAATTTGAAAGTGCCACCACATATGTGATTTGGCGATGGAAGTGGCGATTAGTTCTGTTGGGATATGCTCATGTCATATGGATATTTATACGGCTGGGAATACATGAGCCTACGGGGGTCACACACGTATACACTTAGATATCACTCTGTTTGTATATATATAATAATAATATAAGTGTATATTTATTATATATGTATTAATACTCGATTAGTGTATATAATAATATAAGTGTATATTTGTTATATATATATATATATATATATATATATATATATATATATATATATATATATATATATATATATATAATATTGATGTATTATACTGAGAACCCCATTTTATATGACAGAACTCTACAGAAACAATTCTAGACCAATCCAATTTAAATAAAGTGTTCCCGTTTATTTAATTCATTTATTATCCTAAGGATATTTTGTATTTTCGATAACACCGTTTTTTTTGTCGAAAGTTGAAAACTCCTTATATATAAATGTCTCGATATATTTTTGTATTAATGAGATTAGATAATTAATGATATTGATTTATTAATGATTTTTAGTATTAATGATATTAATAAATGTCTTGATAATTAATGATATTGATTTGTAATCTCAGATTTATTCGTATGATTGACCTCTCTCTAAAATAAATGATGCGATTTATTCTCGAATAATCAAATTATACAATTTATTCTTAAATAAATAAATAAAACGATTTGCATACATGTTTAAATAATGTTTTCAGCAATTAAATGGTGTTGTTTTTAAGAAACCTGTAATGATACTTTATTTGAGATACATGTATGTAAAACATGTATGTTTTTTAATTGTAAAACATGTATGTTTTTTAATTGTAAAACATGTATGTACTATAGCACATGAATGACTTATAAAATTTGAAACATGGTTGTACTATTCATTATGAAACATGTATGTTTTTTCATTTTGCAACATATATGTTCTTTTTAATTATAAAACATGAATGGTTTATAATAAGAGTATAATGATCGTTGGTATTTCTCCCTTTCTAGCAGTGGTGAATTTAGTGTGAAAGATACTCGTCTTGCTATTGATGATTTGGTGCTTCCCTCTCATTCTGAGCCGACTAGGTGGGTTAAGTTAATTCCTATTAAGATTAATGTTTTTATGTGGCGAGCTCGTCGGGGGTGTTTGCCTACTAGATACAATCTGGTCCAAAAAGGTGTTATTTTGGAGTCCACTTCTTGCCCGGTTTGTTTTTCGGATGAAGAGGATGTCCATCATTTGTTATTTCGATGTTCTCTATCTCAGGAGGTTTTGCATCGTGTTTGCCGTTGGTGGGAGATCGATTTCCAGCTTTGGCGTTCGTTCTCAGAATGGGACGAGTGGTTCTCTTCTATTCGTCTTCCGGGTTCAGTTAAAGGTTTTTTGGAAGGAGTCTTCTACGTTGCTTGGTGGTTTATTTGGGGATTTCGGAATCGTTCTACTTTTGATGTTAATAAGCCGTCTAGATCGATCCTTTTTGAGAATATTGTCTCTTCCTCCTTTCTTTGGTGTAATAGTAGGTGTAGTAGGAAGTTCTCTAGGGATGATTGGCTTAAAAACCCGCATTTAATATCTTTGTAATTTCTTTTCTAGCTCCTTGCTAGTTTATAAAATTTTGCCGTTCAAAAAAAAATAATTAACAAAAGGCCGCTTAATTAATATGTAATGTACATATTTTATTAACAAAGTCAAAAGTCAACATCGAGGGTGTTGGACTTATGATGGGGACGGCCAAGAGATGGAAAACGAAGAGAAACTAGTTTATCCCACATGAGTGGAATAGGTAAACTTGAGGGCTCTATAACTTGTATAAATAGAGGATCCCCTAGCTCATTATGATCAATCCCTTCTCCTCTCTTCCTTCTTATGGTCGACGAAACAAGCACCCCTACGGGAAAGGTGTTTTGAGTTCGACTACTTCTAGTATTCTTCATTTGTTGGTTCGTGGAACTAGCATTCGGGTGATATTGGTTAACGTGTAGTGTGGATACACGTAGAGGTTGTTTATTTTAGCAACTTGAAGGGTTTCGGTTTCGCATGTTTAACACACATGCGTGTTCTCCAAGAAGCTCTCGTTTTTTCACGTAGCTTGGTTGCTACTCGGTACGTTTTTCCGTTTATGTTTTATGTTAATTATAGTTGCTATATGTGCTTAATTCTGCTGCGTAGCTCGTATAATATCAATGTAATATCAGATTATTTTAGATAACAATTTCCAATAGTGGCATCACGAGCCAAATCATATAGCTTTATAATTACAAAAAAATGGTAAAAAGATATAAAAAATGCATATTTGGTGTATATTTCTTGCCTTTTATGTGAAAATATATTTTAGAAATTTATTTAATGAAATATATTCCTCCTAGTTGTCACATAAAATATGGAAATAAAATATGTTGCATATTTTGTGAATATTATTTTCCTTTTATCTAAAATCTTATTTGGGAAATTATTTAGTAAAATATATTTGCCCTAAATATCACATAAAATATGAAAACATGAATATTTACTTGCCTTTTTATGTGATATCTAATTTAGGAAATTATTTAGTGAAATATATTGTCCTAAATATCACCTAAAATAAGGAAACAAAATATTTCAATATTTTTACATTATTTTAGATATATTGTAGCTTATTTATTGCTTATAAATTGTCAAACATGCATGTAAACCATGGTTACTAAGCTAAATATATCTTGTATGCATGCTTGTTTATTTGGTATGCATGAAATCTTTGCTACGTGAATTAACTAATTGCAAAAGATGGGAAGACTTTTGTTGAATTCTTGTTTAATTACGTGCATTGATTGTGTTTAGTATGATTAATTGTTTGAATTGGTTTTGCTAGTTTATATATATGTGGCGTTTTTATATATATTTATGCAAAAATGATTTTCAAAAATTAATATGGACTAAAAGCACTCGATTAAAATGCTTATTGTATATATATTGATATGTACACTTTGCTAAATCATGGGCTATATAAGTAAACTTGTTATTTCTTGCAACGTTCTATAACGCATGGGTTTAGTGGTTTCCGCAAGGGAACCCGCGACGGAACAACGCAAGAATAAACAATTTTACATAAACGTTTTAACAATATTTAAAGTATGTCGTAATCGTTACTAGGGTTTGATTATTTCCCTTGGGGAATTAACCTTATCCGTAGTAAGTTTACTTATACTTAGAAATGTTGTAAACATGGTAACCCTAATTTTATAAATGGCATGTGGTTTATAAAATTATGGGATTTCTATTTATAGAAGGTTTTAAAACAAAAATGGAAATAATTTAAAAAGTACTAGTATTATAAGGTTGTATGCATGCTTCCTTATACACAATTTTGGTAGCACTTTATTCATCAAATATATACCCTAAAATTAAGTCATGTGCCATCTAAGTATGAAATTACTTGAGTTTGTTTTTACTCTAAGACAGTCTTAGATGAATTGCAAAACAAGGTAATACAACAATCGTATGGTCAGACCTGAGACTGTATAAATTGGACGACTTATATCGAGTATGGTTTTTCAGAACTTCGAACCGAGGCATAAGATGGGGTTAAACATACTACTTGACATTGTAATTCTGGATTACGATGCCTTGTGCCCCATAAAAGCTAAGAGTTGCACATGTTGGAAATTATCTCTCGCGAATTACCTTTTGAGTTTACCATTTCTAGTAGATCAACTGCATTAATGTTAGAACGTCAAGTTGGATCTTAGACCATTGTTAAAATTAATTGTTTATTTATAATAAACATGGGTAGTTAATTTCTAAGGGATGGATTATCAAAAATACTAAAAATGGACTTTGCAAGTTCCTTTAATGTATTAATCCAACGTATACCAAAAACATGAGTTTATTCTTTACTTATTGAAAGATGAACCGTGTCTATTTTCCTTAGGAAAATAAGACTATTTCTTATACTTTTACTTATGGAAATGTTATAATAGGAATGAAAGAATTATCCTAAATTTTAATAGAACTCATACCAAACTTACATGTTAAGTTAATTGGACTTCTTATTCTTTCAAGATTGCTTCAATATCCTTATTTGGTTTTGAAATCTTTGAATCATAATAAGAAACTTGGATAACTAGAGAACTAGAGAACTTGTGTCTATAGCTACCAAGATTAAAATATCTTGTTATAAACAAGACATATTGTTATCCCAAATATTTAATCCATATCACACAACTAATAAGCATACACAATAAGCACACATAAGCCGAAACTATGGTAGAAAAGTAGAAATAAGTAAAGAGAGAATATTATATTGGAAGGAAAGATGTTTGGAGGATTACACATACAAGAATGATAACCAACACCCTCTTCATGTATGGAGAGGGTTCTATTTATAGTCACATACCCTCTAGCAGGCGTACGGACTCTCTTCATGGGTCAGGCTTGGCTTGTGTTGGGCTTTAGTCCAAAACATGGATAATATTAGCTTAAATTATAAGCCTGTTAATTCCTACTAGCCTATTACAATACAAGACTAATTATTACAAAGACGACCGACGACATTCTGTTAAATATAAAAGTAAGGCTAACAATCTACCCCAATATTGAGGTCGACTTCTATCTCCCCAATGTTGACATTCTTGTTGGAGGTTATCTTGATTTGATTTGACTCTTGAGTTTTGCCTTCATTGGTCTTGTCTGTTGGATTTAGTGTCCAAGTTCATAACTAATTGGTAAGATTGTCATCAAAAGTAGAGTCTTTTTTGGGTTACCGTCAGTGAACCGTTAAGAAAAATAATAAAGGAGAGATAATATTAATTCTAATTAATATTATATGTATAATTAATTAGTTTATTAATTTATTAATAGTTGGTAAATTAATTAGAAGCTAATTATAAAGAAGCATGGGCTGAATATGAACAATACAAGGTGTATTAAGTTGAACGGGCTAGGAAGACCTATAAGGGACCTATGGGACATTTTTGGGAGCGATCCCACATCCCTCTAAAGAGCTATTCCAAGTCCCCTCCTCTCCATATAAATAGAGGGGCATGCCAAGGCTTTATTTTCTCATTCTCTCTTTCTCATTCCTACTCCTTGTAAGAGTCAACTCGTGTAACGAGACCTTAGGAGTTCGAATCCCTTTTATCTTTGGTTCGTGGGTGTAAGCTATTAGAGGTACTCTCATTTGAGTACTTGCCTCCAAGTTTGACCAAGGTGGTATGTGTGTGAAAAATCTGATTTTCTTAAAGGTTGGTATTTTCTTATTTATTTATTTTAAGTTGCTTTTATTTATTAGGTTAAGATCCTTTAGGGTTTTGTTTCCTTCTTGCCCTAGATTAATTGTTGTTTCCACTTTATGTTAATATAGTTAGGGTATTGAAAACTCATCAGTGGTATCAGAGCCTTAGCTTAATTCTATTAGCACTTATTTATCTATCAGTAGATTGTTAACATGTGATAATCATTAATAATTGAATATTAAGTTATTGTCTTGAGATTATTGAATGTTGATATGAAGTTACATTTTACAACCTTATATTTTGAATTGTTTAAAATATACCCTTAAAATTATAAAATGTTTAAAATAGAACCCAAAACTTCAAAATGTTTAATATAAACCTTATATTTATTATAATTGCTATATTGTATATGTATCATTAAATCTAAATACATTGTTAGTCAATTGATAAATCAGCTCACCCATAGTGAACAAACTATAAGAGAGGTATAAGGCGAGTCATTTTGCTTCCCTAAAGAAGTCAGGTTTTTAATATGCTTCGCGCTGACCTGCTTCTCCGCTTCTTTGTGCGTTCAATGGAGCTACCGAGAACTTTTAATAGGATGATGTCAAGATTAAAAGTATTAATTTAAAAGTACTAAAACAAAATTCCCATTTTAGATATAGCAAATGTGAATAGTATGCTAACCCATGAACCACACATCTCTCATATGGGATGTTAATGGAGCACGTGTAGTTTATCAGCACATTAATAAGAGAACATAAGTAAGAGATGATGTGGGACTCACGATTCTTGAGCAGACTCGAGCCTGGAACTACGTGGGTTTTTGCATGGTTAAATTCACCATTTTATTTATGATCCTCGGCATCCCAGTCATGAATAGTAGATGAGCATATCCGAGATTAACATGTCATTGATCAAAATCAATGAATCTTAAAAGAACTAGGAAATTCATAGTGAATGAAATTGACAAAGACATTGTCTACCTAAAATAAATTCGTGATGTGATTATGGAAACCCTCTTCATAAACGAATCTAAAATATGGATCCTAGCCTTAATTTAAAATTGGGTAATTAATTAAGGTATATTCATGCTAACTAAAATTGTTTTATCTTATAGATGTCTACTGAAAATGGTGTCAATCTTCTCGCTCCCAATCTCGCACATAACTTAAACTTCTCATTACTCTCAGTTCTTGATAGGGAAAGACTCACCGGTCCTAACTTTATGAACTGGATGCGAAACCTTAGGTTCACCCTAAGGTACGAGAACAAAGAGTATGTCTCGATGAGCAAATTCCCACGATCGATGATGATTTAACCCAAAAAGAGATTGAAGCTCACCAAAAGCACTATGATGATGCAAACAAAGTGTCATGCATCATGACATCTTCCACGAGCCCTGAACTACAAAAGACTTTTAAGAACACTTGGGCTTATGAAATGAACCAACAACTCAAAGAAATGTTTCAGGCAAAGGTTGGCAAGGAACGCCTTAATGTTGTTAAATCCCTCATGGCTTGCAAACCGAAACCTAGAGCCACTATTTGTGCTTTCGTCTTAGAGATGAAAGGGTACTTTGACAGTTTGGAATCTCTGAACATGGTGTTCGATTATGAGCTTTCTATCAATATAATCCTATCCGGTCTACCAACTGATTACAATCAGTTTGTGCTCTCATATCAAATGAACGGGAAAGAGATCTCAATAATGGAACTCTATAGCTTGTTGCAAACCGCTGAGCTAAGGATCAAGAAAATGATGTGCCGTCTACTTCAGCAGCTCCTGTGTTGACTGTTGGTCACAATGAAAAGAAACGAAAGACTTCTCATTCCAACTAGAAAGGAAAGGCTGCAAAAGGAAAGTTTGATCGTGGGTCTAAGAGAAAGGTTGAATATGAGATTACACATACAAGCGATCTAAAGGAAGTAGTGTGCTTCTACTGCAACACAAAAGGGCATTGGAAGTGTAGCTACCCAAAATATCTGAAGGACCTCAAAGACAGAAAAGTTGAAAAGTGTAGTCACTCAGGTATGTTGATGATCGAACTCCACAATACTACAACTTCGGATTTGTGGGTCCTGGATACAGGGTGTGGTACTCACATTTGCATCGTTTTGCAGGGTCTAAATGAAAGTAAGAGGTTGAAGCATGGAGATCTCAACTTAGTCATGGGATGCCTGTGACAAGGATTGGAAAGTACGAGCTCATGCTGAAGTTTGGAGTTAGGATAGAGTTAAATAATTGCTGTTATTCATTATAAATGACAAGAAACATTATTTCATTTCATGCTTTGTTTAAGGATGGTTATAAATTTTCATTTGATAATGAGAATTGAGATATTTTAGTTTATTTAAATGGTTGTTTTATGTTTAAAGCTTCTCCTTGCAAAGGCATATATGAAATTGTTGAATGTATTAGTCATAATGGCAATGTGATTTTAAATGTTGGATCGTCTAATGAGCTTGATAAATCAAAATTGTGGCATTACCGTCTTGGGCAC
>BQNB010109673.1:0-22705 GCA_026074375.1 Tanacetum coccineum
CATATATCTCACATATTTAGGATCCTTATTTTCAAGTCCATATCTCTTATCCAAGTACCAAGTCCTCATGATAATTTATATATAAACCTTGTAATTAAACTTTCAACAATTAAATTTATAAAATAAATATATAATTTACCCAATGCTTATATAAAGTGTATACTTGTGTTCTAGTACATTTTTAACATCATTTCACCATAGATATACATAAGTTCGAACCTCATATATGCTTGTAATATTTTATAAACCGTAAAAACAAACCCTAGGTGGTGATTAACATAATAAAAAGTATATAAATTATGTAAATGAAGAATTAGAAAGTTTAGAGTTTAAGTAGACCTTAGAAGAGTGTAGGATGATGAAGAACACAAGATCAAACCCTAGATATCAAACCTAAATTTGAAACCCTAACTAGAAAACCCTAGTTTTCTTCTTGCTTAAACCCTTGTTTAATTTACCAACCAAGCTTCTAATACACCTTGAATCACCTTATATATGATACTTAAGAACACTAGTACACTTGTATCTTTGCAAAAAAATCAAAAACTATAAAAGCCTTATATAAATGATTTAAGCCGTGGGTTAAATACAAGAAACAAGAGAGGATTTGTTTGGAGTGTTTACTTGCAAAATAGGAAGGTAGATAAGTCTTGTATTATGCCTCTATATATATTTGGAGTATTAGGCTACTACTATTTGCAAAGCAAGAATGCAAAGGATGGTTTAGTGGTAATGGTACACTAGTGTAAAAGAAAAGGACCAAGATTAGACAATTACTAGAGAAATGTGATTAGGGTACTCTTTGTGTAAGGTTACAACTAGGAAGTGACGCTAGTCGGTTTTAAGATTTAATTTGTTGTGTATATGCTTTGTATAACCGGCCACATGGTTATAGAAGTGAAAAATAGTTTAATTTTTGGGTATTGGCCATAATAGTGGGTATTTATTTAAGTATAGATATGTATAGGTACTTCCGGGTATGCCTAAATGTATTTTATTACGAAACGTAGACGCTTTACGTAACCAATAAAAATATAATATGAAAAGTTATAAATTATCCTCGTAATAATTATATAACACTTGCTTGACGTAAACTTTTACTTGTTTGATGTCCATTTACGTTGAATGTTGATTTTTAGTTTACGCGATTTAACTAAACGATGAAAATTAAAAGTAAACGTGTAAAAGTTTAAAGTAATTAGTTGAATATTTATTGACGTAAAATGACGTGAAAATGTAGATTGTTACAAACTTTATGTTGACACTTTTAAGCATGTATTTCTCAGGTGAGCAAGCTACTTGACATAACCGATGTGCATTGTAGTCCAAACTTTATAAGATTACTTTTCAAACGACACATTTAGAGGTCATTCTCTCATAGCTTGTGCAATGGTATTATGAAGTAACGCTCCCGAAAATACCTTCCGTTGTGACCCATTCCTAGAGCTACAAATGTATGCTCTAAATAAACCATTGTGTACTAGTCTCTCTATCTATCTATCTCTCTCTTTCCCTCTCTCTCTCTCTCTCTCATCTTCTCATCTCTATCTCCTATTCTTTTCACTCTCATTCTCCTCTCTCTCTCTCTCTCTCTCTCTCTCTCTCTCTCTCTCTCTCTCACCCTCTCTCTCTCTCTCTCTCCAGTCTCCTCTCTCCTCACGTCATCGATCCTCTCTCTGTGTTGTGTGTGTGTGTGTGTGCGTCTCATGATCATTTGCATGTTTTTGTTTTAACAGCGCTATTACACAAATGTGTGCTCTAAAATAAGCCATTTATAGTAGTCTCTCTCACCTCTTTCGGACTCTCTCTCTCTCTCATATCATCTCTCGTCACTCTCCCCTCTCTCTGCCTCTCTTTTCTTTCTTCTCCTACTCTCTCTCTCTCTCTCTCTATCTCTCTCTCTCTCTCTCTCTTTCATTATCATTTACGGTTTTTAATTTAAATCGCTACAAATGTGTTCTCCAAATAAACCATTGTGTACTAGTCTCTCTCTCCCTCTCATTATCATTTACGGTTTTTAATTTAAACTGCTTAAGATAATCCTCATGTGCTTTTCTATTGTTCTTAAGTCTATGAGAAAGAGGTTCTAAGTTTTACCTGAACATTCCTGGAGCTATCACACTTGTATTATTTACAAGTTCATTATTATTAGACACATTTTTTCCTTTTAATGTTGCAATGTGTGCTCTCAACTTGCTTATCGAGGATTCCTTGGCTTGTAACTGAAATTTCAGATCGTTTATTAAAAAAAAATTCGTTCAATGCAGGTGCATCCAAATTGCTATCTGTTATTATGAAAACTTTATTTGTACTGTTGTAGTTTCAATTCAAGTGAAATGCAATGGTTTTGAAGTCTTGAACATGTTTTTGAAAGTTCATTCATTTTTGAAAGCTCAGCCTCAAGTGTTAGATTCCTATTATACTCCTCACTCTATCTCTTTCTCATACTTTCACACTCATGAATGAATTCTAAAGAATTTACAGCAGTATGCACAAGATCTTGAGATATGATTAGTTCCAAGAGTCGATCGTTTTTAAGAAGACGTTCTTTCTTTTGAATTTCAAAACATTTCTTGTCTACAGAACACTGTTCAACAGCAGCTTCCTTTTGGTTAAAAACCGTTTTCACTTCATTGAGTTCATCGTGAGGACCATTGTCAAAATCCTTAAATGATTCCCTTAAAGAATTTAAAAATGGAATTACTTATGTTATGAAAACCTCTTTGGTGTGTTCAAAATCTCATGTACCCTCAGTTATTGCCGAAGGTGTGGTTCTTTCTTTCACCGTTTTGTCAAATTTGGCAAGGTGATTTTTTAGTTTCTGAAAACTTTTATTTACCAAACTGACCTTTGGAAGTTCATTAGGAACCTCTATCTTAACTGGTGTAGGTGGAACAAGTTGTTTAGAAATCGGGTTTGAAATTGGTAACCAGAAAGCTTGTTCCGTTGACAATTCTTTTTGTGGAACAAAATATTTTTGAAAATTCTTACTTAATTTATTCAATTCAGAGTAATTAATTGGAGAAATATTGACTTTTTTCTCTTTTGAAACTGGATCATTTTGTTTTTCAAGCATTTTTGATCGGCTGTCTTCAGCTAAAGTCAATGTCTCTTCAGAATCAACCAAAGAAATCACATCATGTTTTCTAGATATCACAACACAATCATACAATGTTGGCATTATTCGCTGATCTTTCTTGAGATAAAAAGGATTTTGATACCCAAGAGCTTGTTTATGATTATCATCGTAGAAAACTTGTGGTTTCGTTAGTATATGCATTGTTTGTGCAGATTGACACACTTTGAAAACAATGTTTTCCAGTTCTTTAATCTGCTTTTCGAAATCAATTTCTTTTTTAATGTATTTATCTTCTTTTTCTTTGGATTGATTTTTCAAAACATTAATTGTTGTCATTAAAGATTCATTGTCTTTGACATTTTCTGAAAGACTAAATTTCAGTGAGTCAATCTCTTTTTGAAAAGAAGCAAACTTTGCATTCTTGTTAAGAATCGTATCATTCATTTGTGACTTAATGTATTTTTCACGATCGTTTAAGTCAACCTTTTTCCTTTCTTCAAACATTCGTACCCTTTCCTTATATCTTTCTAGCTCAGCGGTTAAAGACTCATTCACATTCTTATTTTAAATACTCTCATCATTACATTTAGCAACTCGATTAGTTATCTCTTCAAAGACTGATATTATCACATCATTTTGTTGTTCACTTAAAGCAGTATTTTGAACAGCTGCACTTTTAGTCTCTTTCAAATATTGATCATATGAGATGATATTGCTATCACTTATAATTTCAATATCTTAAGCGGGATCAAAAGTGGGTTGTTCAGAATAATATATCTCTTGAACACAGTTATCAATCATAGAATTATCTTGATTAGGTTCTGAGATTGGTACCTCGAAGATAACAGCTGAGTCATAACTGGAGAGATTTACCATAAGAAATGCCTTTGCACCTGGTGCTTCATCACAATCTGAGTTAAAAGCGTCAAGATGATCAGTCTAGAAAGAAGCATTGTGTATGATTGTTGTCTGAGTATCTTTGCTTTTTACAACTCCTGGATCTGCTAAGAATGCTAACTGCTCCTCATCTAACTCCTGAACAGCTTCTTGTGCTTAAACTATCAGTATTTTCTCTTTGAACCATGCTGATTTCCTTGGCCTCTTTGGTTGAGTGCACTTCCTTGGTATATGCCCTTCCCCCTAACAATTGTAACACCTGACAACCCTTGCTTGAACTGCTATATTATTTCCCCTATTTTTGTTTATCACTGAGCTTGTTACAGTACTCTTAGATCCCATACCAGCAAAACTCTGACCCTGTCTCCCCTGCACTTGTTGGACTATAACCCTACCATCTTGAATGGTAGCTTGGTTTCTTGTATTGGAATATGTTCTGAGTTGGTTGTTGGTTGTAGGAAAACGTGATGTAATTAAAGCAGTTAAAAATGACATTGCTTTGTTCAAACTCGCAACTGGATCATCACCTGGCAGAAATGATGGAACTACAAGACTTGGTTCTAACTGGGGAAACTCATCTTGTGGCTATTGTGACATTGCAGGAGATTGATAATATTTTGTAGAACTGATGGTTGTTGGGGAATTGCTGGAAGCTTATACTTTTAATGATGAGACGGTGCTTCATAAGATTGTAATGTTGTTGAGAGGGATAATACTGTTGAGAAAATGGTGATGACTGTTGTTGATAGTGAATAGGATTGTACTAAGATTGATGGTTGGTTTGATATGAGGGGATGTGAGAATTGTTAGCAATCAAGGCAAGTGGATCAGGAAACCTTTCACGCATTAAGCGGACTTCAGTAGCATGTGCCTCGTGTTGACTGAGATATGCATAAAGCTAATCGTAGTTGGTTGTATGCAGGTTCCTTGCTAACTTTGTATCAGTCATAAACTTGCTCCACTCAGGTGGAAGAGTGTTCAGAAACTTAGTATTGACTTAAACATGCTTCATTATCATTCCTATAGTATGCATATCATTCATAAGTTAAGCAAACCGCAAGTGATGCGGTTGTCGTAATTACTTCAACAAGAAGTTTTACAACTCCCTAGGCAGAGTACCTAATCATAGTAGCATAGTATAGGCAAGACTCGGGGATTGTTATCGTTCTCTAGGAGAATAGGTTAGGAAGGCTCGAACAGGGCTTAGCCAAAATCTACGGGATTGAAAGGAGATTATTTTTGTATTCTTATATTTTATAGAAAGCAGTAAAATCAATGGTTTGAGAGGTTGGTTGATTAACTAATTAATTAAACTAAGTATAATCTAAACTACTAGTGATAACTTTATGATAAGATAGTGTATTTACATAATCATGCATTACTCATTAGATTGTTTCTCCTAATCATATTGCCTTGTCACACTCGTGATGATCTGTGTAACTATTTCCTAAGTCATGAACGAATTACACGAACCCGCCGTCTATCTAATATTCCGTTAAGGCAACACACAAGTAAGGTAGTATGAAGAATATTACAAGGCCCCTAAGAGTATATTAAATGCAATTGAAATATCTTAAGAGGGATCAACCATATTGGGGGTAAGGTAGTATGAAGACTGTTACCAGATGGTATCCTTTCTACACTTCTCGCGTTTCCCTAGATGTCTATGCTAATTTAATATCTTATGGCTAGTTTTCTAAATCCTAACGCGAACATCCATCACAAGAAGCAATAGTAAAAGGATCTACAATCCAACTTTCATGCAATCATAAGTAAATACAAGGGAGGGTTTAGCCTAACATGTTATAAAGGAAGCAAGAACATAGATCAATCAAACATCACATAGACATATTGAGTGATTAAAGATAAATCATCTTACTTGATTAAAACATGGATTGAGGTCAGTTACAATAGGGTTTTTAAGCCCTAAAGACGGCCTAAAAGTTGAAAAATACTTAGGGTTTGGCTCCCCTAAAGCTATACAAAGTTACACACTTAAAATCCTAAATTCGGTTTTGTATATAAAGAAATCGTTGCGACGGCGTCAAGTTGTAGTCGCGATGCCGTCACCAAATAGAATCTTCTAGGTCTCATATAAGTCGGTTACGTCCTGACGCCATCATCATTTCTCTAATGCCGTCACTAGAAAGATCGTGACGGCGTCGCTTTATGCTTGCGATGTCGTCTCCACGCGTTGTATGCACAATTCTTCAAGAGATTTGGTGTAGGTCTATAATCTTGTCCGTTTCTTCTCCAAATGAGCCCAAGTCATGTGTATTTCCTCCAAATGCCATCCAAGTGTTAAAAACCTTAAAACAAATGATTAAGCACATAATCTGGGAATATTTGCATGATTTAAGGGGTTAAATGACCCTAAAATAGTGTAAAAAATGACACCTCATCAGCAAGTAATACTCATGAAGTGACTCACCCTTCACCGAAGTAAACCTATCAAAGTCATCGTACAATTTACACTCAAGTTCTTCTTGTGACAATTCCGTTCCTTTTATGAGTAACTTAACTCGATCCCAAATATCTTTAGCAATCTCGTGATGGTTAACAAGAAAGTACACTTCCGGTGGAAGATCTTAAAGAATAATATTTGTAGCTCTAACATCACAATCATCTTGAAGTTTTTCTGCATCCGTGAGTTCTTTATAAGTCTTAAGTCTAGTGACACCGTCCACTTCAATAGTACCATAAACAAGTGATCCGTTGAGAACAAAGTTAAGCATTGATATGTGAGAAATCACATATCTTTATTATACCAAAAATGGCCCTTAAATAATCAAAATGTGTAAAAATATGCTTGTATTTGTGTATTTTGTTATTTGTGAATGTGTAGGTACGGATATGCAAAAATTACAAGAAAATGGTCAAAACCGGACAAACACGGACACAGGAACGGATAAAGTGCAAAAGAGCCGGAAGTTTCTAGCAAAAGGTCATCAAAAGTCAAACATTGGTAAACCACAAAATGCCAAAATCCTCAAAATACCCAAAATGCCCTTATTGTTAACTCATTTTCATCAAAAGTCCAAAAACCCTAACACCGTTAGTCCTTTGTTATTAAAGGGACTAGCGGTCGTTAACCTTTATAACAATACCATTTAACTAAACCCGTGGCCCAATTCCTTTTTACCCGGGCCCAAGTCAACAACCCAAACCCCTGGGCCAAACAAAGTTATAAAAAGAAAAGAAAATGAGCGGGAAAGGTCATTTTACTGTTCATCATCGTCTTCATTTTTACCAGCATAAAAACAAAGGGTAAATCTTAATTGACGTAGCCAAAAGAAGATTCCAAGTACTATGTGCCATCTCAGTAAAGAAAACGTCATCCCTAGCTTTTGATTGGCCAAGACCCTCAAGGGAATGACACGTGGGATCCTAAAGAAACACACAAGGAATGAATTTTTACACTAAATCCTTTATTAAATAAGCACAAAGCCTCTGACACAAGGAATGCCACGCTGGCAATCCGTGTGCACACTTATTGATCAAACAACCTAGAATAAGGATCCAATGATTGCAAGAAATGGACGTATGAGATTAAAAGATTAAGAGAAGCGTTTGAGACTTGGAAGCTTCTTCTCAAGCCTATAAATAAAGGGGCACCCTCACTCACACAAGAAGATCTGATCTTTATCTTTTTAGTAGTAATTTTTAGCAGCTTAGTATAGCTTTTAAATTTAGCAAATGTAATTTTCAATTTAATGTTTTCAGTTATTGTAATCTCCTTTTCAAGTTGTAATCAGTTTTCTATTAATAAAAGTTAAAGTTTACTCATAATTCAATTGTCCTTTCATAAATTACCTTTATGCAAAATGTTTAAATAAGCTATCTTTTGTTCACTTAAGCTCAATAAGCTCTTAAATCTACTCATAAGCTAGTTGTTTACTCAGTAAAGCCATCAAAGCTTTACTGAGCTTTACTAAAACAAATTCACCCCTTAAATTTACCTAAGCTTTAAATAAGGATGATAAGCCAATTATGGATGGGCTTATGGACTTACTGGCTTGTTTATAACAAGCCAGAGCTTGTTGATTAGCTCTTAGAGCCTTATTATCCCTGTTTTGAGCAAAGGGATTAAGGTACATTTCATTTCTCTCTTTTAAGCTTACTTTATATGCTTATTGTTTGTCTGCTTATTCTACTGCTTAATATTAGCTTATTACTAATGTTATTAGCTTAATGTTGCTTATCTCTATTGTTTAATGCTTATTGTACTTAGTTTGTAGTTTAAATTTCATTTTAATAGCTTTTGATATAAAACAGTCATAAAAAACCAAAAATAATAGCATAATGAATTAGCTTATTGATTCTGCTTATTTGAATGTTGAAAATTTTCCATTAGATCTTATTTTAGCTTATTATAATCTGGTATTGAGAATTTGAACCTTAAATCTCCAATTTATAAGCTGAAAATGAGGTCAAGAGAATTAAAGGGGTGTTTGGCTAATGACAGCACTAACTTGAGTTAGTGCTGTCAAAGGCTTTGTAGTCTTTTAAATCAATTTTGATTTCCAATTTGAGGTTTATAAAGCAAGGATTTAAAGTTTTTTTTAGCTTATATTAGGTTTTAAGCAATCTATTAGTTAGTTGTTTGAATCTGAGGTTTTAGTATTAAGATCATAAGCATTTCTATCTTAAGTTAGTTTTAGCTGAGTTTGTCTTTAAATTTGCATTTAGTAAGTTGTTTTAGAATGTAGAAAGCAAAGCTCTAAGCCTGCATTGTTATTTTGAGTATTTGCCAAAACTGTCTTAGATTGTTAAGTGTTGAAAATTTAAGAAAATGCTTTTTCAAATGCTCATTGTGGCTTATTTAGTGTTTCAAAATGCTTTTTGATTGTTGTTATGTGTCATATGTATTCAAATCTCAATCTGTTTGTAGGTTTTAAGTTCATAATGTTATGATTTTTTGCTTATTTTTAAGCTCAAAAGTAGTATTTTGTTAAAATTGAAAAAAGTTTTCTAAGTGTTGAAAAATGAACAAACAGCTTTTTCATTAAGCTTTTTAAGGGCTTATTTGTGTTTCAAACTCCTTTTTGATTAATGATTATTGTAGCTTATTATTAGAGCTTTTCAGTGGTATAACTCTTTAAGCCATAAGGTTCCATCTTTAAGCTTATTTTTAAGCTCAAAAGTGCAACCCTTACTGTTTGTATGCAGTTTTTAGCTTAAGGGCTATTTGGCTTATTTGTGTTTATCTGCTTATTTTCCTAGCTTATTTATGTCTAATATAGCTTATTAGGTTAGTTTAAGTCAATTTTAGCTTATTTCCTTAGGTTTAGAACTTATTTTTAGCTTATTTAAATAGTAGCTTAAAAATCTTAAGTTTTTAAGCCTTTTAGTACTTCTGTCGTTTATAGCTTTTTCCAGCTTAATGTCCTTGCTTATTTATGTTTGTTTTTGCTTATTTTTGTTTGTTTTTGCTTATTAGGTTTAGTATTAAGTTTGTCTTAGCTTATTTGCCCTTGTGCTTTGCTTATTAGTTTAGAAATTGCCAAAACAGTTTAGCAATTTTGGTCCTACGGGTAAAAAGCCCACTATCACCCTTTAGAGCTTATTCTAGTGCTTATTTGTGGTTTATAAAAATAGTTGTTTTACAAAAGTTGCTTATTTTTAAGTATTCTAAAAAGTTGCAAAAAAATGGCATTAAAAAAGCATTAAGGCATGTGGAAATCCCAAGTGAGCAAGGCTCGAACTCGGGACCTCAACACCCTCAACCCAACACTTTATACCCAACACACTCAACCATTGTGCTACATTAGCTCATCCGTCATTCCTTGCACTTATTATTCTTTTATTACCTTTTTAGCCCATTAAGCTTATAGGCCTGTTTTGGCTTATTTTACGGCTTATTCGATAAGCTGTTTTCATGAGCTTATTTTTCTTAGATTCTATACTATTCAAGCTACTTTTCATAATTTTTTCAGAATTTTTATAAAATGTTTAGTATTTTTTATATATTTAATTTTCCTTAAAATTGTTTTTACTTCATAAAAAATTATAAAAAAGTCAAAAAAATATAATTCTTTTTTTAGAAAAATTTCTTTTAACATTTAGAACCTAGGAAAAATAGGTTTGCTATCGTAGGGTTAAAATTACAAAATTTCAATTTTTAAAGAACGGGATTGAATCCCGTTCACGTTTTTAGTGTTTTCAAGCTCAAATCTTTCTCGTTTTTGGTCTAGTTTTATTTGTTTTAGCTTTTTAGTCAATTAAGTCTTACAAAAACCAAAAAGATCATTTTAGGCTTAATTTTGATAATTTAGGGTTTTTAGGTCCCGTTTTGCTTTTTTAGTTAAAATTTGTCTCCCCTTAAGTAATTTTTAAGTTTTACCTTAATTTTCTTGTAGTTTTAGAAAACCAATATCAATCTTATCCCATTCAAACATCAATTCTCAAAATGACTCTCGACTTTTAATTGCATTCCTCGTTGGGGATAACGACTCGGGAATCATACTCCCGGATTACTATAATTGTGATCTTTTAATTCCTACCCTCTTATCTTTTTATATTATATATTATAAGTATATCTTATATTTGTATTTATATTTATATATTTTAAAAGGTGTAGAATCAGAAGTGATCAAGCATCATTCGACCGTGTTCCTTTCCTTTTATGTAAAGCAACATACGATTCTGCTAAGTGTTATACATTGACTTTTCAAGCATAGGAGGACGGTTATAGGCCCCTGCCACAATCATATGTTCTGCCAATGTAGTCATTGTCAAGTAATTGTTATGTGAAATGATAAAGTTTGATTTTTCAGTGATAAAGGAGAATTGTGCTAAAGAGTTGTTGTTAAGGGGATCAAGATTGGTATTTCATGGGATTTTACAAATCTTGATTAAACCAATAAAATAAAAAAGTATTTTGCAGGATTTTACAAATGCAAGACAAACCGTTGAAAATAACCTTTTCCTGAAAATTGTAATGTTTCGCACAAATATATTCCTGTGTAATGTTTCGCACAAACAAGTGTATGTAATATTTCGCACAAGTTAGTCAATGTAATATTTCGCACAACTTGTTCATGTGTAATATTTCGCACAATAAGCCTGAAAAATTGTGCAGAATTTTATTTCGCACAAGTTATGTATTTCGCACAAATGTTACTTAACCTGTTTCACACAAAATAACGTATTTCGCACAAATGTTACTCAAACATATTTTGCACAATCAAACATATTTCGCACGATTCAAATACAACTTATTTGGCTCAAACGAGATACGAAACAAAACAAAAAAAATACCTAAAAGTCACCCTTTTTGACATTTTTTCTTGATTCTTTTTGTACCACTAAGTATCCTAAGCCTAGATCTTGCATAAAAACATAAACTTTATGGGTTTTAACACCTAAATCTTATGTTTTAATTTTTCCCGTGCGTGAGGCTTTCAAACACAAAAGAACACAAAATAAACGCACACAAATCACACGATATCACCCCTTGGCGACTAATACCAATTGTATGATATCAAATCACATAAACCAAGTGAGAAATAAAGAGAAAATCTAGAGAGAGAAAGAGGTGTGATTGATTACTTAGAGAGAGAAAGAAACATGCAATATTATAAATATCCAAATGACCAACACCATCTCTATGAAAGGAGAAGGTATTTATACAAGGTTGGGGCGTGGTCAACATAAGGTCTCCTTATGTTGACCCTGTTAGCTTACATTTACACACCGATTGACTACGAGCTACGATATTACAATATTGGAATTGACCGAGACTTTTCTCGATTTCTAACAGTGACCAATATAAGTTTGTACATTTCGTCATGCACACAATACCGACATCAACAACAAAGGATAAAACTTTAGTGTTTTTATTTTATTCGTTGTTGTAAATCAGATTGTAAAAAGAAGTTGTTCTGCTCACTTACATTTGATAATTCACTTAGGTTATTTAGATATTCAAATAGAAGGAGACTGTTGGGCCAATTCGGCGCCCAATGGTCTCTGGTTAGGATTTGAGCATAAAATAGACTAAGTGTAGAGTTAGTTCCTGAGTGAATAAACTCAGGGAGTCATGAGCTTTAGCATGATGAAGCTTCAACACGAGAGCTTCAGTGAGATGAAGCTTCCTTGAGATAAAGTTGGGGAGTGTTGTACAAAGCTTAATCAACTACAACAAGCTTCAGGGACGTCAAAGACCAATTGAAGAAACAATTTACCTCACAAATGCGGTGTTAGTGAGTGAAGTACTTGAGCAACAAACAAGAAGAGAATCACTGAGATATGAAAAAGTCTCAATGACTCTTAATATTCTATCTCTAAATAAATAAATAAAATATGAGTGAGAACTTTCAAAAAGCAAAAAGAAAGTGAAACAAGTAAAAGGAGTTGTCATAAATGTAAGAATAGTTGTCATCACTATTACTAAAGTATGGTTGTTGCTTTTTCAATAAGGGAAACATTTTATTGAAAGATGTACTTCTCCACCGGATGCATGACATATCTCAATAACCCTCACATGTGATCCTTGTATTTTTTTTTCTTATATAAGAAAATGTTTGCAATAGAGATAGATAGAGATTTTAAACAAACAAAATAATACAAATGTATTAGTTGATAGAGTTTCCATCTCTTTGAATCATATGCTAAGCTAGCAAGCCATGATTCAACAAAAAGGAGAGTTTCATTTGTCATTCAATCGGGAGAGTGTTCCACTATCCCTTGCAGTTCTTAGATTCATTTCTAATAACAATTATAAGCATTGAAAAACACAAATGGTATTATTAGTGTCATTTGAGTCTTGTATAAAACTTGCATTTTAACTTATCAAACGTAATCGTGTATAACCCAAATTTAGGGACCAACACGGTGACCACCCCTATTAAAGTACATATTGTATATTTAGTGTAATCGGCCCATTGGCCCGAGCCCATAGTCTAGAAGCTTCCTTTGTATCCTATATACAGGTTGGCTATTATCAATTATAATCAATCCAATCAATATCAATTTCTATTATCTCTCATGGTAATCAGAGCCAAATATTAATCTTCCCGTAATCTTCTCCTTTTTTTTCTCTCATAACACGCTCCTCAACTCTCCCTCCTATCCAAAAAAAATTAATGTTTATCGGCGGCACTATTCATCGATGAGTATTGTTCATCGTCGAGTACTATTCATTAGCAAGTACTGTTCATCGGCGGGTAATGTTCATCGAAAAAAAGAAGATTGTTCTTATGGCTTCTCATGATCAGCAATGGTATATGGATACCGGAGCAACTTCTCACCTTTCATCTCACACCAGTAACCTTCAAACCTCTTTTCTTAATCGTAATTTTCATTCAGTTATTATCAAAAATAGATCATCTATACCTGTCACCAACTCTGGACATGTACAAATCCCTAATCCATATCGCCCACTCCACCTTAAAAATGTTCTTGTTACACCCAATATAATTAAAAACCTTGTTTATGTACGTAAATTCAGCACTGATAATAAATGCTCCATTGAGTTTGATCCCTATGGTTTCACTGTACGAGATTATCATACCCGTCAACCTTCTTCGTTGTGACAGCACGGGTGATCTATACCCCTTACACATTGCCGCCTCAGCCTTTGCCCTACTTACTAATAATCATTCCCTTTGGCATCAACGTCTTGGTCACCCCGGTAACAATGTAATTCCAACCTTGTCATCACGTGGCCTTGTGTCTTATAATAAACAAAACACTCAACACTTGTGCCATGCCTGCCAGTTAGGGAAACAAACAAAACTTCCCTTTCAACGATCTACCTCTATTGTCACGTCTCCCTTTGACATTATTCACTCAGACCTTTGGACATCTTCTGTCTCTAGCATGAGTGGATATAAATACTATGTCCTTTTCTTAGATCACTATTTACATTTTTTGTGGGTCTACCCACTTCATAGAAAATCTGATGCATAGTCAAAACTTCTACACTTTTGTGCATTTGTAAAAACCCAATTTAATCGTGAAATTAAAGCTTTCCAATGTAATCATGGTAGAGAATTTGACAACAAATCCCTCCATGAATTATTTGCCACTAATGGCATTCATTTTCGTTTCTCATGCCCACGTACATCTCAACAAAATGGCAAATCTGAACGCATGATTTGTACTATCAATAACATAGTACACTCTCTCCTCTTCCTCCCGAGTATTGGGTCGAAGCACTACTTACTGCCGCTTACTTACTTAATATCCTCCCCTCCACCTCTATCAACAATGACATCCCTTACACGAAATTATTTAACAAACCAACCTGTTACACCCACCTTCGCACGTTTGGATGCCTTTGTTACCCTTACACCTTTCCACCGTATAAACTTTCCCCTCGTACCACACCATCTATCTTTCTCGGGTACCCTTACAATCATCGTGGATATCGGTGCCTTAACCTGAACAACAATAAAATCATCATTTCCCGTTATGTCACATTTGTCAAAACTGTCTTTCCCTTCGGCTCCATGACTCTAACTCAACCCCCTCATACCAATTCTTAGATGATAATCTCGACACCTCCCCCATTGCACTTCACCTTCTTATCACACCTACTTCTCCTCAACAAACACCTCCACAAACCACACCACAAACAACTCCATAAGCAACACCACAAACAACACCTCTAACTCCGTTGCCAACACCATCACCACCAAACACAACGTTACCACCAAACACCCCACCACCAAACACCTCGCCACCACCACTACCATCTACCTCGCAACACCCTATGGTCACACGTTTTAAAGTTGGAATTGTGAAAGCTAACCCCAAATACAACTTCCATGTTACCACCTCCTTCCACATCCCTAAGTCTCCTTTCCATGCCCTACGAGATCCTAACTGGAAACAGGCTATGTGTGACGAATATAAAGCTCTCGTCGACAATGAAACTTGGGTGCTTGTTCCTCGCCTACCAAATGTTAACATTGTCCGCTCTATGTGGTTATACAAAAACAAATATAATGCTGACGGGTTTTTAAGTCGGTACAAAGCCCGACTAGTTGCAAATGGTCGTAGTCAACAACAAGGCATCGACTGCGATGAGATATTTAGCCTTGTTGTCAAACCTGCTACCATTCATACTGTTCTTAGCCTTGCAGTTTCTCGACAGTGGCCTATTCATTAGTTAGATGTGAAAAATGCATTTTTTCACGGCCATCAGCCACCAGGATTTACTGATTCAGTTCTTTTTGATTATGTTTGCCTTCTGTAAAAGTCGCTTTATGGCCTTAAGCAGGCCCCCCGAGCTTGGTTTCAATGATTTTCTAGCTATGCTATTCAAGCCGGTTTCTATCATAGCAAAACTGACTCGTCTCTTTTCATCTTTCACAAGGGGCCATATACGGCTTACTTACTACTATATATGGATGATATCATTCTTATAGCTTCTGTTACTTCGCTCCTGCAACGTATCATCTCTTCGCTACATGCGGAATTTGCTATGACAGACCTTGGCCCACTTAACTATTTTCTCGGTATATCTGCCATGCATACTACCTCTGGCATATTCTTGTCTTAGATGAAATATGCTACCGAGATTCTTGAGTGGGCACAGATGCTTAATTGTAACCCTTGCAGGACTCCAGTTTACACTAAGAAAAAGCTTGGACCTAAAGGATCACCGATCACTGATCCTACTTTATATCGCAGCCTTGCCGGAGCACTTTAGTACCTCACCTTTACCCGACCCGATTGTCATATGCAGATCAACAGTTATGTCTTTACATGCATGATCCTCGAGAGCCACACCATAATGCTATGAAACGTGTTCTTCATTATCTTCGAGACACCACTAATCTTGGATTACAGCTATTTTGGTCTATTACGTCATATCTTATTGCCTACTCTGATGCTGACTAGGCAGGTTGTCCGGCTACGTGCCAGTCTACTTCTGGATACTGTGTTTTCTTGGTGACAACCTCCTGACGTGGTCCTCCAAATGCCAGGACACGTTGTCTTGTTCTAGTGCTGAGGCTGTATACCGCGAGGTTGCGAATGCTGTAGCTGAGACATCTTGGATTCGCAACCTCCTTCGTGAGCTTCATACCCTACTTTTCACAATGACCTTGGTTTACTGTGATAATGTCAGTGCCGTATAAATGTCTGTAAATCCGGTGCAACATCAGCGCACCAAACATATAAAGATTGACATTCATTTTTTTCATGACAAAGTAGCAGCAGGTCATGTTCGAGTTCTTCATGTCCCTTCTCGATTTCAGTACGCATATATCTTCATAAAAGGACTCCCGTACCCATTGTTTACTGATTTCAGATCTAGTTTAAGCATCTGCAAATCTCCCGCTACAACTGCGGGGGTGTATTAAAGTACATATTGTATATTTAGTGTAATCGGCCCATTGGCCCGAGCCCATAGTTTAGAAGCTTCCTTTGTATCCTACATATAGGTTGGCTATTATCAATTATAATCAATCCAATCAATATCAATTTCTATTATCTCTCAGCCCCTTCATTCGGTCTCCGGAACGACATGGTTAACTCTAGGAGACCAACCAAATAAATGGTTGCCATTACATTAAATCTTATTGTTGATGCTCTAAAAACACCCGGTGTAACTTATTACTACTAACAGGGTATTAAGGACATGATTTGAAATGACGTTATGACATCGTATTAATCTCAATAAACATTACTTATAAAAAGTGGACATTGATCCACTCCACTAAGACGTGGCTAACAGGCGAGGAATACGTTTAGCTTAACAACATGGGAGACTTTTAAACGTTTAATCAAAGTTTCAAAACAAAAACTCTTATCCGAATCTTTAAGTATGTTGAAGTTACATAACCCTTAAAATTAATTCTTATTTTTTGACCATTGGTAATGAACGACTAAGATAGCATTCTTTAACCAAGTTTAGCCAAAATTAATAATAATGGCAGTATGTTTATGATTATATGAAAAACTTTGAATTAGCAATATCTAATGTCCGAACCTAGATTTCTTATTATTTATTGTAAAAAAACATATAATTCAAAAATATTGCTAAAAAAATTGTTAAAAGATTGACGTCGTCGCAACGGCCATATACCTGAAAAAAGTAATATTGGATGATTTGATTGGTTGGTAAATAGTTGTAAAATAAAGGCAGGTTAAAGATAAAAATGGTAAGTTCAATAATAACCCCTTGATGCTTTATATTTAGAGTAACGGTTTTTTTTTTAAAGGTTAGATATTATTAACAAAGCTTCCCAAATTGGGACCACTCAAATCAAGCCAAAAGCTAAACAAAACAAAAAAGAACAAGAATACAATATACTTAGTAAAATAAGTCAAAAGGTCTGGTTATCCAACAATTCCAATCCATCTTCAAATTTGAGCGAATACGAGCAGACATCCACAGCTTAGACATTCGTTGGATACCCGAGAAAATGTCATCATTCTTAATCAAGTCGATGTCATCCCCCGAGGCATGGATAAGACGGTTTCTCCAATTCCAAATAGCTCATAGAGTAATTTGGAAGACCCCGTTTATGACTTTTACGAGATGCGGACAACATTGAACATCAATGTTCCCTTTTGCAATATCACAAATAGAGAACGAAGGAAAAGATATCGGAGAGGGAAGGTTCCACCAGCTCTAAACTTTTCTCTAAATCATACTCACACATTGACTTTTAAGCAAAACATGTTCCGAATCTTCAATATCCGAGGCACAAAAGGGGCAGTTAGGAGAAGGGAGAATGACACCACGAGCAGCCAGGTTAGAACGTGTCGCAATTCTATCGATAGAGGCCTTCAACACCATGACATTAACTTTCCTAGGGATCCATGAATTCCACTTATGATAAGAACCCAAACCGTGCACACCAAGAAGCAAAAATTCAATAACTTTAGATAAAACTTTAACTTTGAAGAAACCAGATGTGTCATATGTCCAAAACCATTTGTCACAGCCATTAGAAGGGAGTAACACCGAATTCATAGTGATTTGCAATGTGTTTAACTCATCGATTGCACGTCCCCGAGGAGGAATACGCCAAGCCCATGATCTAACCCATACATTGTTGACAACCTGACCTCTATCCCTCACCATGCATTCTTTAAGAGATTCAAGAGCATAGAGTCTAGGGAACTTATCTTTAGCCTCGACCATCACCACACCACGGATCATGCCAAAAAGAAGTAGTGACCTCATTAGCCACTTTCCGAACAAAAGAGTTTTTGAAGTTCAAGTGTATTGCCTCGATGCACTTAACAGCTTTAACAATATCAGTCCATACACCACAACTTCCATGCACGATATTATTCGAATCTGAAGAATACTAGTAATCTTTAATGTTATGCAAGAACTAGAGAGAGAAATGGGTTGGAAGGTTTCTAGAGAGAGAAAGATGATAATGAATATTATGTGTGAAAATGTGAAATGAAACAACCAACCACCCTCTCCAAGGCATGGAGAGGGTATATATTCTACATACATGGCCGGCCATGGGCCTTGACGGGCTTTCCATGGGCCTTAGGCCAGACTAGCTTACTAGACTAATCATATGTTAAACTACGGGCTAAGACTATTACAACTTGGAAGTGACCGATACTTTTCTTGTTTCCAACAATCTCCCCTTAAGGGAGGTCACTCCATTTTACAAAATTTAAACCTAGCATACTATGTTATATCTCTTAGTCTTTAGCTTGTAAACTTCATTTCTCTTGTGAATATGTTGTAGTAATTTTTGACTTTAGGCTCGAGCTTGTTCTTTTATCTTTACTTGTAAGTGGAGATGTGATCTTGAGCACTGTGAGATCATCAACCAAGTATAATCTCGTTTTGCCATCTTGTGACTTTGTCATCTTGAGATCTTGTGACTTCTGGACGACTGCTCAAATCATCTTGATTTGTTGACTTGGAAAGCTTTAATGTTGCATCTTTCTTGAAATTCTTTAACTTTAAAACACTTCGTCACTTCGAGAAAGACGTTTGGTATCAGAGTGACAGAAACTTCTTTGAAATTCTTTGACTTTAATACTTCGTCATTCAAGAAAGCACGTACGGTATCCGAGTAGGGAAATCTTGAAAACAATGTTCTTTGAGCTTTCCATGATGTCTTATGTTGTTGGTTGGGTTATGAGCATGTGGCTATGGATCCTTGGTGAGTCAGCGCGGAAAACAGGTTACCTTCACACCAACTTTAGTTTCCTGGCAATAAAACAGTTAGCAATAAAGCGGGGGGACTAAATATGGCTTCTTCTCATTCGGCCAGTGTTTGGTTGGAATATCCTTCGAATCTGTGAGGATCGAACCTGTGATCAGGTAGATTCTAATTTAAGAAGAATTATCATTGATTGATTCTAGCTGAAGTATGGAATCTTTCTTAACACTTGAATATTAGATTTCAAACTACAGTCTGTGTTCTCATTATCAAAACATCTCAAAGCAGACAACACGATAAGAGTGAACCAGCGAGTTACTATCTCAACCGATTGAAATAAAAAATTGATTTGAAAATCCAATTGGTGTTTCACTTGCAAAAGTGTTTTTGTGACACACCGAGAGTGTTAATCATTTCAAAAATTCATTAACAACCGTTGATCCATTTCCTGGATCAAGTTTGATTCTTATAGAATCGCACCATCGTTTCTTTCCAGTTGTCACAAGTTTGATTCATAAAGAATCGCACAAGTTACCTACCATGAGCTTGTTTGATGTTGGCTCAAGCAGGATTTCCATCTTCATTGTGAATGAATTCACTCTGATATTCTGGCAAAATCACAAGGATAATGCGTAGGACTCTTTATATTTTCTCATTATTCACATTGTGTGAGATAGCAAGCATAATTTAACAAGTGTCCTAATGAGATTTATGGATGATCTCTTTTAGCTCTAGACTCAATAGTGCACTTTGATTTTAGTGATCGGAGGCTGGAGCAGACTGCCACCTTTTCAATATCAACTAACTCGGAGTGAGAAAGTTGATAGAAATGCGTGTAATCTCTGTGAGAAATGAAACAAGAGTATTTTGAGAGACCTTGAGTGGCTAGGGAGGGTTGTGCATAGCGTCACTGGGTCCATGACAATCTTCAATGTCAGACAACACCTTAGTGTTTCTGACAGTTTATGTATTGACCCGGTTTCTGCCTAAGTGTATGGAGGGCTTCTTTCTTTACACCCTTTATCCTTACATTTCTTTTTTATTCTTCAACCCCTTCAATGCTTACCGAGACTTCATAACTAACACCTTGTTGGGTTTGTTCTAGTGTTAGCTCCATCTCAGTCGGCATTATTCCCGATTCTCACTTTTTCTCCTTTTGTATCATACCTAAGGACTTCTACACTAATTAGTGGATATCCCTGGGTAGATCCCCTGGTTCTGGCTGGATCATGGGATTTGAATACCTATGCCTAACCACCTTATAACTCCATAAATTTAAGTACATGGTCGGTCTTTTAGGTATTCCATCACAATCAAAACCAAAATCATTGGAAAATTCAATCAAAGTGTTTGATATAAATATCAAAAGATTTACACTTTGAGAGTTTTTCATCATCACTAAAAGCCCCCCCTTAACATGTGCATCGTAATCGTAGTACATGCTAAGTGTAGAGTGCATTGAGTCCATTTTATCTGATCATATTTGAATACAAATTAGATTCAGTTTAATCACATTTTCTCCCCTCATCCAAAATGTTAATCCCTTGATATTTTGGATATCAATTGATTAAACGTTCGGGGACAAAATGTTACATAATATCTAACAGGAACATTTTAATGCTCCCCCTCAATTTTTGAGGGTTTATAAGACAGTACTGAGTATAATAATTTAAAATTTTTTGAATTTACAAAGAAATTCTTGAAAATTTTGTACTCGAGCACTCCTTAACATCACCTTAATATCTACACTACATATATACAAATTTCACAAGTTATTTATTATGTACAAGGATTGACCTTTTATTGATGAGGACAATATATGATAAATCATATGGTCCTTTGTATCAGCCGAAGGTCACCCCCGTACGGTCTCCCACCAATAAATCTTTCCAAACTTCTCATTATCCTCCTCGACTTAAGTTGTTTGTCGATCGCATGGATCATAACTTTTGCTCATTCCCTATCACTTTGTCTCTATATTGTCTGTGGTAGATATTTCATCCTAATCCCTTTCAGACGATCATTAAGAGCAGTCCGAACATCATCGAGTGTACCATCACTAAACTTGTGGAGTTCATCAATACGCATCAACTTGTTCTTCTTGTCTTTATTCTGATAGATGAAGCCTCTAGGATTAGAATATGTTGTATAGGCATCCTTGCGTTTGAGATCAGATCTGTAGGTATCTGGCTTTGTGATGTTGAACTTTTTTTGGTAACTCTCGACACCTAACTGAAGATCTTCAACATGCCTTTGGATAACAATACTTCTTGTAAACATCCTCAGAGAGACACCAAAAGCTTGACGATCTTCAACATTGAGATTTGTCAGCTTGCCTTGAACAAGAAGAATCAGCATGTCTTAGATGTATTTAAGGCGAAGCCGTTTGAAGTCTCCTTCCTTGAATGTATATAGCTTGTCATCATCTCTACGAACGGTGATCCAATACAAATGTTTATAGCCGTGCCATTCAACAATTTGAAGCTTTATGACAGCAATGATCCAATCCAAATTTTTATCACGAGCAGATTCCCTGTTAGCAGCAAATCCATAGAATGTTGACGTTTATGTCCCCTATGAGAAATTCCCTATAGTGCATGCTTGTCGTAGTTGACCGGTACTTCACTCCATATTGTATTGGGGACCAAATCCATTTTATATGACCATAATCTGCAGCTTGGGTTTTTGTAACGGAAGTTGCATAAGTACGGCTTGAGATACCGCCAGATAGATACGCAAGGTCGTTGTTGATGAAGTGATCAAACGAAATGACTTGACGACCGCGAGAGTTAGGTATCAATGGTAGTGTCTTTCGCAGATCATGAGGATATTGTTGACCTTCAGGGTTGTTCCAATCTAGTTGATCTGTGGTTGCCTTGTAGACTTCTTCAAAGAAGTATTCTAGCTCAACCAAAGTCTTGCATGTACCCTTCATCAGCTCAAATGTTGGACCGGCTAATAATTCAAGTGTTAGAGTATCAACTTTGAGCCGATTCATCATAAATGCTGAGAAGTCCAAAGGAGTATCCATTAGCTCATCAAATGATTCACGAGGACCTTCTTCCTGAGCCAGATTGCTTAACCAAGGTTGACTGGTCCATGAACAGCAAGTAAAGTCTTGTTCCAATCACGATCAGGAGTAGGAAGCTTTGCGGGTTTTTGAAACCAATTAGGATGCTGAGAGGTCTCTTCATCAGATTGATCTTTAGTAGCTCTTATATAAAACTCTTAATGTGCGGGTTCTTCCAAATCCTTGGCGGTGTGCATTGGCTCCTCTGCATACGCAGACTCGCTAGCAGACTTGTGTTGAGATTTGGACCCTTTAGTTGACTTGCCAGTTGTTTTAGATGCCTTTTCCTTTAGTGTACTGGTTGACTCAGGTTCTTTTCTAGCTTGTCTTCTCTTAGACCCCCGGTTTGATCCAGCAGAGGGTTCTTCGTCTTTATCCTCATCATTTCTTCATCTTTTAAACGAGACAGTATCACCATAATTGTCAATAATGAGCTTGTCACTTTCGTAAGCGTCAACCAGTGCTTTGTAGAGATTTTTTGTTCATCAGATCTGTGGATTGACTTATTTCTCTCCATCTTTTCTATGAGAATCTTCTTCAGCTCTAATTCAGATAAGTTGG
>BQNB010109674.1:0-22705 GCA_026074375.1 Tanacetum coccineum
TTACTATTAGGAAATGATTAGTTATTCCATACCCTATATCATTCTTCATCATAACCTTTGGTTTTACTCGAATAGGTATCTGAGCAATCATGTATGTCTATTCGATGGATTTGGATGTGTATAAATGATTTTGTCGACCTTGTTGGTTTACTACTATTGGTGAAGATTACTTGATCCTATTCTTTAGCTTATTTGAGTTAAGGATTGAGCAATGGGAAGTGTCACGTTCATGGATTTGGGCGTGCATTTACCATTTTGTTGCCTTTTCTGGAATATTGGTATCGATAGAGATTGAAAAGAATGATCAACCCTTTAAAGCTTAACCCAATTTACCTTTTTAGACTTGTCACTCTTTAGCTTTAGTGGTGGAGATGTGTATCCTTTCCAAGCTTATGATTGAATACTCGTCACGACCGAGAAATTGAGCAAATTACTTAAATGTTACCACATAGATTAGTTAAGTGATTTGAGTGTTTTCATTTTCCCTATTTGTGAGGTGTTTGGTTGTGTGCTAGTAATTAAACGAAAAAGTTATTTAAATAAAAAAATCGCAAACATTGGTTTGGGATACATTTTCATAAGTTTTCTAAAGTGTACTTGAGGACAAGTAGGATTCAAGTGGGGGGATATTTGATGACATCAAATAATGTCTATTTTATAGCATCATTTATCCCAACTAGTTTTAAATTTATATTTTGCTAACTTAACCAAAAACAACACTTTAACGGGCAGTATACCCGGTCGGTAGTAGTTTCGTGGTAAGTAGGGTGTCGAACACTTAAAGCGAGGTTAAATCTCTCAATTTATTTATATTTTGGTTATCTAATCTAAGTTAATTCTAATCTAAGCCAAACCTATGCTAATCCTATGTTAGTTATATCCATAATTCTAGAGGTTAAAAGGGGTTTCAGCCTGAGATGGAGTGACTAGCAACGGGTTTGGTGGTGACAACAATTAAATTCAAGGACACTTTAACCCACGAAGCAATTTACAGAAAGATTAAAAAAGCGGTCGAGCCTTATGATAGAAAACTGTATTAGCCATCATTAATCCGATTAGAAGTTGGTTTGTTTATTCAGTGCAATGATTACTTATCTCGAAGAGGCATATCATTCTTAGACTTAGGCAGGACTTCATCCTAAGAACTAGACACAGTAATTCTGTCATAATTAAAGCATCCGCATAAAGCATCCTTATTTGCTGATTATAATCTATCTTAGGGATTAAAGCAATGGTGATCTTGTTAAACAGTAGCTCATAGAGACTTTACTCACTTACTGCTTAATGGCAATTTATACTCTAGTAGTCCACTTGTCCAACTATCCAATGGAATCAAAACATTATTTGTTGAATTATTTAGATTCACCTACTAGTCAACATGTTCAATAAACCAAAGGCAGTTTCCGTTAACTAGTTAAGCCAGAAGCGTATCCTTAGCACGATTTTAGAAGGACAATACTTGTGATCCTATGATTCTAGATGTATAAACTACTATATGGAGAGCTATCTCGGCATCTAGATTACTTGGTATGTATCACTAGATCCAGTTGAATGATAGGTCGCTTACAAAAGCACGTAAACAAGTATGAATCAATAAACATAAACAAGTATTCAATGATAAATTAAGCAATCAAGATATAAACAAAACCAAACATTTAGATCTTCATAATAATGGCTAATACCCAAAGGTATTAGCCTTCAAACATCATAATTAATACAAGAGTAATTGCTTTAGCCAAGGTAAACTAACCGAGTTAACGAATGATACCAAAAACTGAACGATGACAAAAGTATAAGAAATTACACGTTGTCTTCTATGGATTGGAATGCTTTGAAAGACCTCTTCTGCTCTTTTTCTCCTCTAAAAATTGACTTTTGTGGTTTAGGTATCAAGTATATGATTTAGCACACTTAAAACTCATTTTTGAGTTTTGTATTTATAGGGTCTGGAAGTCGGTTCGATACGGCGTATCCAAGGTGTTAGTCCCACTTGAATGGATCTTGAATTCCTTAGCTTGTGTAAGGTTTAGTTATGCTAGATAAATCTAACACAACTTAGTTAAGAAACTTTGTTTGATAATACTAAAGATTATATGGAATCTAATCTTTAATATAAGAAGAATTCTTCAATGAAACAGTAACACAAAACAATATAATTCAATAATAAAAGCTCCAATATTATTATTACAAATAATATGAATACTCTCCTAGTATTAGGGTTACAAAACCTTGAAGCTATAACGATATCAAAACAAAAGATTTCTATATTATGATATCAAACTCTATGCCTTAGGACCTCCTTTTATACACCAAGGAGTCCTAGTTGATTTACAATATATTACTAAAACTTAGATTATTCTCAAAGATCTATTCTATAAATAACAATCCTTATCAACTAAGTAATCTTGATCTCTAATCAATCTTTATCTTTTCTTTGAGCGGTCTTTATCCTTTCTCTGATAGTAGAAAATCTTCTAGCAGTCTTAATCTTTTCAGCAGTTGTAACTTTATACTAGCAGCATTAACTCTGAACACTGACAGTAGTAACTGTTGGGAATTAAAAAGCTTCTACAAGATAATGCTGCTGAATGACTTAATACTGCTAGTAGTAATAGTTAGTACTGTTAGTTACAGTTAGTACTGTTAGTAACAATTTTTGTTAATGTCAGTATATAGTTTAGTAACTGTTTGTTAGTATATTTGTGCCTGTTATGAGATATGTATGAGGATAAATTTGGGAATTAGATATGCATGATTCTGCCATAATCTCCTAATACGCAGTTTTGTAAGCCTTTTAGGGTTTTCCTTATGTGTATATAGGAAACCCGTACGGTTTGTTTGACATATCCTTTTTCATATACTTTCTTAGTCGTACAATTCACTGTAATCAGTTAGAGTTCTTTCATTGTTAAGGCTAAACCATATAGTTTGATTTTGTGGTTTGTTCAATTTATTGGAAAGCTTTGTGAAATGCTGTGTTCAATTGTTTGATTGTTTCTTCTGAGTATTATTATAGAATAATTCCGAATAGTCTTTTATATACACCACAAGGTTTCTGATCGAGTTGTTAGATTTATCTAAGGCTAATAAAAGATCCATTCAATGGAACCAACAGAGTGGTATCTGAGAGTGTGTGTTTTCTGAAAACCTTGATTTAGAAGAAACAAACTAGATACATATCTCTTGTTTATTTCCCTATATCAAAAAAACCATGGATCTAGGAAAATACCTAAACACATTCTCTTGCAAAACTGCCAACTTCTCAAGCAATGTGGAATATGACAACATGGAGTATCAGATTAGTGTCATATATTCAAACTTTAAGATTTTGCTCTCTCTGGGAGATCAAAGAGGGAAGGCAACTATTTCAGCCAGTAGCTCGAACCACTACCAAACAAGATGGTTACATATTACTTACAACAATATCTGCGGTTTGGGTTGTTGTTAACTGCCCTGAACAGAAGATCCTTAAAGAAGATTGATCTGAAAGCCCGGAAACTTCCTGATGATGACACTTCAAAGTGGCAATCTTATACTTACTTCACTTAAAACACATAGGATGCAAGTCTTTATTTGAAGCCATAGAAGCAAGATTTGGTGGTAATGAAGCCACCAAGAAGACTCAAAAGACACTCTTAAAGCAGAGGTATGAAACCTTCAATGCTTCTAGCTCAGAGTCACTTGACTCTATCTTTAACAAGCTTCAAAAAATTATAAGCCAGTTAACTATCTTAGGTGAAATCATCACTCCAGAAGATCTTAATCTGAAATTCTTAAGAAGTTTTCTTACTGAATGGGGTATGCATGTTGTGGTCTAGAGGAACAAATCAAATCTGGGCTTAATAAGTTTTGATGATCTTTACAACAATTTTAAGATTGTTGAACCAGAAGTCAAAAGAAGTGTAATCTCTAGCACAAACTCAGGCTCTCAGAATTTGGCCTTTCTCTCAGGTCATAGCAGTACAAATGATGTTAATACTGCTAATGTTTATGTTAGTACTGGTAGTACTCTTGTTAGTACTGCTAGCACTAATAATAGTACTGCCTGTCTTAGTGATGACATAGTATATGCTTATCTGGCCACTCAACCCAAAGGGTCTCAAGTTGTTCATGAAGACCTAGAGCAAATCCATGAAGATGATCTTGATGAAATGGATTTAAAGTGGCAATTGGCATTGCTAAGTATGAAAGTAAGAAAGTTTTATCAGAGAACTGGTAAAAAGATTATCATCAATGGAAGTGATACTGCTGGTTATGACAAGAAAAAGTTGGAATGTTTCAATTGTCATAAGTTGGGACAATTTGCTAGAGAATGCAGAAATCCTAGGAGTTAAGAGAACAGGAACAGAAGTCAAGATAACTCAAGAAGAACAGTGAATGTGGAAGAATCTTCTTCCAAAGGTATGTTAGTTATAGATGGGACTGGATTTGATTGGAGATACATGGCAGATGAGGAGGCTTCTACCAACTTTTCACTTATGGCTTTCTCTGACTCTGAGGTACAAAATAACAAAACTTGCTCTAAAACTTGTCTTAAAATTTTAAAGATCTTAAGTCTAGGTATGATAAGTTGAGAATAGAGCTTAATAAGTCTGAATCTGATTTATATAGCTATAAAAAGGGTTTAGCTTCAGTAGAAGAACAACTGGTCTTTTACAAGAAAAATGAAGGTATGCTTTGTGATCAAATTGCTGTACTAAAAAGTGATGCCTCATTTAATGAATCAGATATTAATGCTCTTAAGAAACAGGTAGAAAGACTTAAGAAAGAAAAAGAGGATAATCAGTTTAAAATTGACAACTTTGAAAATGCCTCTAAAAGTCTGGATCAATTGATTGCAAATCAAATATCTGATAACAATAAGAAGGGTCTAGGATATAATGTTGTTCCCCCTCCACTTACAGGCTTGTTTGCACCTCCTAGTATTGATTTATCAAACTCAGGACTTGAGAAATTTAAACAGCCTGAATTTGAAGGATATGGTGTTAAGGTAAATAAGGGTGCTAGTGAAAATGTCTCTAAAGAAGTTAAGAAAACTTCAGATGCTCCAATAATTGAAGATTGGGTTTCTGATTGTGATGAAGATGAGACTGTTGTGTTAGAATCTCTTAATGTTCAAAAACCTAAGCAAGCTGATCAACCTAGGAAAGTTAGTCAAAACCCTAGGAACAACAGTACAAGCTGGAATACCCCAATGCCTAAAAAATTAGGAGTTGGATTTCAGTTTACACCAAAAGCTTGTTTTGTGTGTGGGAGTTTTAATCATCTAATTAAAGACTGTGATTTTCATGATAAAAGGATGGTACAAAAACCTGTTTTGAACAATGTGAAAAAGGGAACTGGTCAAAGGGAAGTTAGACCAGTTTGGACTAATGCAATGAGGGTCAATCATCAAAAAATTTCTAATTCTAGAAGGAATTTTGCTCCAACAGCAGTTTTAACCAAGTCTGGCCTAGTACCATTTAGTACTGCTAGGCAAAGCTTTTCAAGAACTACAGCACCAGTTAGTGCTGCTAGGTCATTCAAGACTGCTGCACCCAAACCCTCAGTGAATGTTGGAAAACAAAAGACAAATGCTTTTCAAAAGTCACATTCACCATTGAGAAGACCTTTTTACCAACAAACAGCATTTAAAAACAGAAATTTAAATAACAAAGTTAATACTGTCAAGGCAAATTCTGTTAATACTGTTAAAGGAAAAAGAATGACAAGTGCTGTTGGGAAACAAGGGATAAATGCTGTTAAGCCTACAACATACTGGGCATGGAGACCTAAAATAAAGATGATAAATCATGTCTACAAGAATACTGGATCATGTATTTGTAAGCAATTTAACTATGTTGATCCAACAGGCAGAAACAAGTCAGTAATGGCTTGGGTTCCCAAGAGAAATTAATTCTCTTGTGTCAAGTATAGTTAGTTCTGCTAATTATACTTGATATTGCTATGTTAGTATTGCTATTGTATTTTCTATGTTTTAGACTAACATTTGCAGGTCATAAAAAGTAGTATTGTTGGACTTGAGGGGAGGATTTTGATGAGAACTTTGTTGAAAGAATGGATGATCTTTTCGTATTGGTCTTACAACCACACAACAAATGGTCATCAATTTACCATGCTTAACAGGCATAAGAACTGGCTAGTCCATAAGCAAACGACTTTTGGTAAAGACTTTTCAAATCCATTTATGGTTGACAATTTACCAAAAATTGTAGGGTTTTTAACTCTCCTTGCTTCACAACAAATAGTTGGCTAGTCCAAGATCAAACAGTTTCTGGTAAAGACAAATCAAATTTGTTGATAGCTGATAGTTTGCTAAAAACTATATGGTTATCAATGCACCATATTATTGCAATGAAGCATTGGCTACTCCAGGGCAAACGGCAACTGGTAAAGAGTCATCAAATCCGTTTATGGCTGGTAGTTTGCCAAAAACTATAAGTCCAATGATCCACCTCTCTCAAAAGGTTACACACTTGGAAGTGGAGATGACAGTCTAAAACTTATAGATTTGATGGATTTGTGTACCAAATTGATCGATAAAGTTATCATTTTGGAAGATGCTCTTAAACAGTCTAAGGAGTCTCATGCTCAGACTCTAACAATGTTGATGAAGAAAGTCAAAATATTGAAAGACAAGCTCAGGTTATGATTTCAGAGGCAGAAGAGTATTTGATTTTAGAGGATCCTATCAAACAGGGGAGGATGGAAGAAACAGAAAATGAATGAGAGGAGTATGACAAACTTCAAAGGTATGAACTATGAGCAGGTCTATATTTGAAGAAGAGTACAGGAAGTTATGCTTGATGTTAATACTGCTAAGTATAAGCTTAATTCTGCTAGTGTTAAGTTTGTACTGCCGGGGATATATTTCTACTGCTGAGAGAAGTTAGTATTGTTAGGTTCAAGTTAGTACTGCTAGACCAAACTTAGTACTGCTAATTGACCGTTAGTACTGTTTGAGCCATAACAAAATTAATTTAAAAGCCGTTGAGATATTTCTGCCAACAGCCTAACTTATAAGGTTTCATGATAAACTCAAATCTTTTACTTCTCATAAAATTCCGGATTATTAATCAACTTTTCATTCATCAAAATGGAAAATTTGGAGTTTTGCAACAAACATAATATTGTAAATTGGGAATATATCTTGCTGGGAATGACAGAAGCAAAAGATTCTGAAGTCTGCAAAATTACAAGAGCAGATGGAAGTTCAAGCTTTCATGGAGATATTCAAGCATTGTTAAGAAGACTTGATAGACAAGATTTGAGACAACTCTACAGCTTGGTTTAAGAAAGATTTAAAGATCATCCACTTCAAGGTCATGATTTAGATCTATGGGGATATATTAGGATGTTATTTGATCCAAATAAAGAAGATGCCATATGGTTGAATCAACAGTATTGGGAGTTGCTGAGATGGAAATTACATGAATACAGTGGTGTTCACTCTTTATTCTTAGATGGTACATCAATACAGATTAACATGTTAGTAGAAAAGAAGTATCCACTGAAGAAGACTATCTTGGAAAAGATGATCAACCTGAAGATTGAAGCAAAAGAAGATAGTAATATGGCAATTGAGCTTATAAAGTTGATCAAATCTCAGATTGCAGAACAGAGTTAGTTATGAAGTATGTTTGAAAGTTAACAGGAAAGGAAGCTAAAGTGTTTGAAAGAATCCTCTCAAAATCAAAGAGCTTTAATTTAAGAAACTTAAGATTTGAAGGTAAATCATAAGTTTAGGGGAGGATTGTTGGGAATTAAAGAGCTTCTACAAAATAATGCTGCTGAAGAACTTAGTACTGCTAGTTGTAATAGTTAGTACCGCTGAACATAGTTAGTTATGAAGAATGTTTAAAAGCTAACAGGAAAGGAAGCTAAAGTGTTTGAAAGAATCCTCTCAAAATCAAAGAGCTTTAATTCAAGAAACTTAAGATTTGAAGGTAAATCATAAGTTTAGGGGAGGATTGTTGGGAATTAAAGAGCTTCTACAAGATAATGCTGCTGAAGGACTTAATACTGCTAGTTGTAATAGTTAGTACTGCTAGTTATAGTTAGTACTGTTAGTACAATGTTAGTACTGTCAGTATATAGTTAGTACTGTTAGTTAGTATATTAGTGCTGCTTATGAGATATGTATGAGATAAATTAGGAATAGATATGCATGATCTCTGCATAATCTCCTAACGCGTTTTGTAAGCCTATTAGGGTTTTTCCTTGGTGTATAAAAGGAACCCTTACGGCATAGTTAGATATTCATTCATAGATCAATATTCAGAGAATAGAAGAAGAACACGATTAGTTATTAGGCAAAACATATAGTTGTTTTGTGATTTGTTCAATATAGTGAAAGTTCTGTGTTCATTGTTTGATTGTTTCTTCTGAGTATATAAAGATTAATTCCGCATAGTCTTTATATATACACCACAAGGTTTCTAATCTAGTTGTTTAGATTTATCTAAGCTAATAAAAGATCCATTCAATTGGAACCAACAAGTGGTATCAGAGCGGGTGTTCTGAAACCTTGATTTAGAAGAAACAAACTAGATCCATCTCTCTGTTCATTCCCTATATCAAAAACCATGGATCTAGAAAATACCCAAAACAATTCTCTTGCAAAACTGCCACTTCTCAAGCAAGGTGAATATGACACATGGAGACTCAGAATAGAGTCATATATTCAACTTCAAGATTATACTCTCTGGGAGATCATAGAGGAAGGCAACTCTTTCAAGCCAGTAGCTCGAACCACTACAAACGAAGATGGTACATCTACTACAACAATACCTGGTGTTGTTACTGCTGAACAGAAGATCCTAAAGAAGAATGATCTTAAAGCCCAAAGCATCCTGATGATGACACTTCCAAGTGAGCATCTACTTACTTTCAATAAACACAAGGATGCCAAGTCTTTATTTGAAGCCATAGAAGCAAGATTTGGTGGTAATGAAGCCACCAAGAAGACTCAAAAGACACTCTTAAAGCAGATGTATGAAACCTTCAATGCTTCTAGCTCAGAGTCACTTGACTCTATCTTTAACAAGCTTCAGAAAATTATAAGCCAGTTAACTATCTTAGGTGAAATCATCACTCCAGATGATCTTAAACTGAAATTCTTAAGAAGTCTTCCTATTGAATAGGGTATGCATGTTATGGTATGGAGGAACAAATCAGATCTGGGCTTAATAAGTTTTGATGACCTTTATAACAATTTTAAGATTGTTGAACCTGAAGTCAAAAGAAGTGTAACATCTAGCTCAAACTTAGGCTCTCAGAATTTGGCCAAGTAAGGATGAACCCCCTACCATTGTGAAATAGCGCCCTCTTCTCTTACTATAGTAAGTTGGCGAGCTTCTCCCAAGAGAATGCCTTCACTTCACTCCGCCTTTAAACGCATATAGAGAACTAAGGTACCTTTATGAGCCAAAGGCAGGGGGACTCAAAAACAAAAAACGCCACTATTTCACTTAACTATTTAGGCGAAACTCTACGCAAAACTCGCATTGAAGATGCTCCACTCGTTCGTAAGCACAATGGACTCGCTGTGAGTATGGAAGAAGGATAGGGTCAGCAGGCCTTTCTATCTCTTGTATTCATCTTCTTGTTGTACTCTTTCTGAAGTGTAGGGCGAACGGCGACCTCCGTTTGTAGGAAGGAAAGCGGAAACAGCCCTCAAGTAAAGACTTTTTCGAAGGTGGATCCTTACTCTATTCCTTCACCCGTGAGACATCTATTTTATTTGTTCATCGGGTACTCGGAACCAATCTCATCCCCCCTATCCGATTGATGTTGTTTTTTGATGTAGTTGCTTGTACTTCTTTTTTTTGTCGAGATCAACAATTTTCGTTTGAGGTCCCGTTAGGACTTACCAGCACCTTTGACACTTAGTAAATCTTTAGTGATAGGGTTGGGATGATAGACCTAGTGCTTCCCTACGTTGGACGTATGTTTCGCGGCTAAACCTTATTCTATTATTGACCAATCATGGCCTTATTATGAGTCTTTATTTCAGGTTGACAAAACTCTTGCAACTCTTTGGGGTTAATCGATCTAGAGAACTCATAGTCACTGGAATCATTGACTATTAGAAGGGGATCATCTACCTCTTGCGAGCACTATAAAGGATCTAATAACGAAAAAAGAAAGTAGTGAGGGAAAGCCCTCTAGTGGTAAAGAACTGATTGTTTTCAGGCCAAGATAAAGTCCATTAGTGGGGAGAATGGATGTGAACCCGGAGATTCGTCAATCAATTCTTTCTTCTGGAAACAACTAAAAAGTGAAGGGCTTGTCCGGGGCAAGGGATGCAGGTATGTAAGATGAAGCTTGAAAGCGGGGGAGTTCTTCTACTGCATGTTCAAAGAAAGACTTCCCCCATGGCATAGCTAAGTCATTCAATCATGGGAGGGTCACATGATTCTTCTCCTAAGCGCAGGTGTAGCTCCCAAAGGTATTCATTTAAGTTCTCATACATCCCGATACGGTTTTCCTTGGTAAACAATTATTTCTCTTTTTTGCCCAGGGGAACGCGACAATCAGAGAAGAGATAAGGGTAATGTTACAATGAATGAGGATAGGTGTTAAAAGAGGACTTACTTCCTTATGAGGAGCGCTAAAAGTCAAACTAGAGGACTCCATACTACCAGTCTAAAAGCGGAACACCCCCAACACCCCCAACCCCCACCATCCACCACCCAACCCCCTTATAGGATTTCCTCTAAGCCGTATGATCAATTGTTATTAAACATTTCCGATGCTCTCTACACGGACCTTTCTTCTGGTTGATTCGAACCAATCAAGTGACTTGCCTTTATCGTAGATAGTCAAGAAAAAAAATATGTTGTACCATTCATATCAAAAGAAAATACTGAACTAGAAAAAAAAAAAGTTTTATAGGCAGTCATCAATGAGGGCCTTCATACTATCTACTACAGAATTAGTCACTTTTTCCTTGTAATTCTCAATTGTCAGATTATTCCCTTGCGAATCTAAATAAACTAAATCCATTGAGAAACCAAAAATCATAATAAGAGAGACGCTCATAAAAAAAATATAGAGACATTCTGGATTGAGAATCAAATTATTCCCTCCAGACAGAAAGTGACTTTTTCCTGTACGTGTAGTGAAGAACTAAACGAGAACTTTTGTTGTTTGTTGACTAACGGAAAGAAATGGGATTGTGTCAACTTCGTTCCTGCATATTTTGATTTTTTATTATTTTATATTGTGTAACCCAAAGCGCATTCCTTTAAGAATGTATATGTTTCCATTTTTCTTTCGTTAGTTAAGCTACCTTTTTTCTAAAAAGGGATTGTAGTAATTCGTTTTCATTACTCTTTAAAATGCACTCTCGTATTGAGAAAGAAAATTAATTATTTTTGTCTACTGGCATTCGATTATTTAACCCCATGACAGCTGCTAAATGACGCATTTGTTTTCAATTGGAAGTGGTTGCATATTGTGGGTGTTTTGGTAATTCTGTTAAGCCTTGGCTCCTATATTGTGTAATGCTTGAGTCGCAGCATCCAGGTCTTGACCTAAATTGAGCTATGGGCGGCCACCTTGCAGATAGTGTGCCAATTCCAGTTTTCGAAACTACGCGACTAGTTTCATAGTTTTCAACTGAGCGGTAGACCTAACACGACTGACAGATAAGCCGACATTAATAGCAGGTCTAATTAATGCGATAAATTGAGCTCTGTTTTCCTGAAAGTTTTGTCCATCAGTAATGGGGATCACATTAGTAGGAATTCATCTATTTTATCCCATCCATTGTGTACATCTCTTATCCTTTAGTGATTAAGGTCTTCTTGATGATTTATGGAATACTGCGAGGGTTGGTCAAAACCAGAATAACTAGAATTATAGATAGGGTTAGTCTCAAAGTAGTTTTGATTCATCGGTTGACATTGAAAACTTTCATGAGGGCCCCCACAGTTTTCACAGCAAAGATATTGTTATGGAAAACTCAGTGAATTTTGTGGATAATAGTTATCACTATAGTTTTAATTGTAGCTCGGTTCCTGCTCATAGACAAGCGAAAACCGAGGTGGACAATCATAACCAAAGTGAGAATCGTTCCCACATAATTCGCACAAGTATGTCTCGTACTGGGGCTGTAGAGGCTGATCATAAAAGCCGGGTGTATTATCGTAAGGAAAAGGATTAGGGTCATGGACAAACTCGTTTTCGGATCCTACAATGCTATAACTTGGACAATTTCCACCGTTAAATGAACCTCTACACCACGAGCAACCAAAATGGTTATACGAAGACATGTCGAAGAATTAAATGGATAAGAGGATAAAGAAGATAAGAATTAAACGATATAAGAGGATAGAGAAGAATATTTATAGGTTTTTCAAATAGAACATAAAAAATAATAAAAATAAGAAAGAAAAATATTTTTTGGTATTTTTTTAATATTTATAAAAGAAAAGGAAAAATAAAAATTAAATGGAAAATATGTTTGGTTTTTTTATATTTTAATAAGTATGAAAATAAACTTTCCGAAGAAAGGATCTTCAAAACTCGAATACAAACAATCCCGCAAAAATCGCTACACCTCTCCCCGGCTGCGACGCCATTTTTGATATTCGTTTTTATAACACGTATCAAACAAATAACCCTCAAATATATATAACGTATATATTTATAAAAATACATATACGTATACGTAAACTAAGTATCTTACAAATTATTCTTAGGAAAGAATAATAAGTAATCAACACGGGTATCGTTCTCCTCGGTGAGAGGTGAATGGAAATTTATGGTTATGTCGGGATTCGACCTTGAATGACATAAAAAATTTATGGTGAATTATATTTTTTTGACTTTTATTTTATTCATAATGAATTAAAAACAGTTTAAATCTAAATTAATTATTAAAAATAGCAAACTAATTATTCAAATTCTGGAAAAATTAGGAAAACTAATTTGACTTATTTAAAATATATGAAAAATAAAATTGCAAAATAAACTAAAACAGATAAGCTGTTAATAAGAAAATAAGCAAAATAAGCTTAAAACTAAAATTGACTATAACAATTAAATGTTGCATGTCTTTAAATGAAAAAGACCACAAGGCAGTTGGTTAAGTGTTGTGTGTGTGAGGCGTTGAGTGTGAAAGGGAGAGGTCACAGGTTCGAAACCTGTGACCTCTTTTTTTATAAAACATTTTTTTATATTTTTATTTGAAAAAGCTAAAGTTAAGCTAGAAATAAGCAACTTTAATAAAGACACTTTTGACAAAACTTATAAATAAGCTAAGAATAAGCATTTCAAAATGACAAATATGGATTTAAAGCTTTTTAACATTAAGCAAAAACTATTTGGTCTTTTTAAGATTTAATAAGCTAAAGGAAAAGTAAATAAGCTAAAACAGCCTTGAGGCTAAACCTAATAAGCACAAAAGAAAGGAATTTAGCAAAGAAAATAAGCTGGAAAGCAAATTCAAAAAGTGACAGATTGGTTTTAAGCTACCAGGCAAAATGAATATAAACAAGCTAGAACCATTTAGACTTTAGGACTCAATAAGCAACAAGAAATCAAATAAACAAGAAACAGACCTAATACTAGACTAATTAAGAACTTAGGATAAGAAATAAGCAAAATTTAAGAGCTGAAAAGCAGTTTGAAAGCATTAAGATAGTGACACAAAAAAGGCAGGTTTTAAGGACTTTTTACTAAACTTTAAAGCTAAATTTTAGACTAACTAGCACTAGGAGAAAAAACTTAAAGGCTAAAACAGAAGAACAGGACTCAAAGGACTCAAATAAGCTGGATTTTAGTAAAAACACTTAATGAAAATAAGCTAGAAAAGGGGAAATGAAACTTGACAGACTATACTAGTTTTTGGCTTCTTTGAAATGTAATGACTAATTTACAACTGACGTTTAAGACTCTAAAACCCTTTTGACACCTTAAAATCTTAAAACAGATTGAGCTCTTATCACAATAAGCTAATTAAAACTAAATTTAACCTAAATTAAGCTAAGAAATGTTCCTACAAATGATCTGCACTTAAGGACTCAACAAACTATCTAGACTAAATTGATTTTTGGCTAAAAGATTAAAAAGACTTTTCTAAGTACAAAAGACTCAAAACAGATTTAGAAGATGAATTAGAAACTTACTTTGATTACAAAAAGCACTTCTCAAGTCCATTTCTAAGAAAATCCACAAAATAAGCTAATTTGCAAAACTTTTAAACTAGCAGACTTGACTTTTTCCTAGAACAACCTTAAAAGCTTAATTCTACCTAATCTAATCTTATTAAAACTTGCATTTAGACTAAATGTAAACTAATGAAAATGAAATTTAGCACCAAAAACAACTTTACCACTAATTTACCCTTTTAGAATTCTTATGCCAAACACCCCTTTGAGATTTTAAATTTCTATTTTAAGCTTAAAACAGATTATGAAAAATATTAAAACATAAAAACAGATTAATACCTAAGCTATAAAAAGACAAATAAGCAATAAAATCAGGAAATTAAGCACTAGAATAAGCAAATGCATAATAAGCAGTTTTAGACAATTTTAAGGCATATTATTTGAAAACTAATCCTAATGACATATAAGCTATAAGTTGATCATGTAAAGCTATAGTAAAACATATTAAGCAACATTGAGTAGAAATAAGCACTAAATAAGCAATAAGATAAGCAGTAAAGTAATTAAGCTCAAAGTTAAGTAAAAGAGATAGAACCTTAATCCTTTGCTCTAAACAAGGATTGAAATGCTCAATAGAGCTTATCAACAAGCTCTAGCTTGTTTACACAAGCTAGTGGGGTCCAATAAGCCCATCCAAATCTGGCTTATCATCCAACATAAGCAATCCATTAAGCATAGGTATTTAAGTCCTTTCTATGAAGCTAAATTAACTAAGCTTTATAAAACTGATTAAGTGCTAGTAAAAGAGCTTATGTAACTTCTGATTTCATTGATTAAGCAAAATGACATATAAGTAAAAACAGACTTTATAAAAACAGGATTTAAGAAAATTTGAATATTATTAAAACTGGAAAGATTACATTGCTTTAAAAGGAAATTACACTGAAATTTAAAGACAAATAAGCTGGAAAATAAGCTAAAAGTAAAATTACACTACTCCTAAAACTACTGCTAAGCAAGATCTCCTCCCATTTACAAAGAGAAATTCTATTCTATTTATAGAGGAGCCAAGGGGATTAGGTGTGCTTGTTGTGTAAGGAGAAACCTTTAGAGCTAATCTTAGCCTTCCATCTCTTAACCGCCACAAATCCAAATCAATCTGAGCCCTTCATTTGATCACCACGTCACACTAGCCAATCAGGATGCTTGGGATTACCAACGTGGCTTCCCAAGTGTCAGAGGGTGTCAGACGTTAGCTTCTAGAAGCAATTAAGAGCGTGGGATTGGGTGAAAGGGGATTTACCCTGCGTTATATGATACAGTGAAAATGGGAGGGAAAAAGGGACGAAGGGTGTACAGTAACATTGACCCTAAATGTTTATATCTGTTGACTTTTGACCGGGTATTTAGGATTGAGCTTTTTGTTATAATTTTGGGTCGGGAAGTAGATTATAGGAAATGGATTTGGACTTTGTTTTAATTCAGGACTTATATTTTAAGACTTATATAGGTAACATGTTAATGGACTGACCCTGACCCAATAAAATGGGAACGGATTGGCCCATTAAGGATGTATACGCCTTCGGCTTCGGTTTTTTTCACGCTCATTCCAATCTCGTGCCCGGTTTTGTTCTTTTGCTTTGTTTTTCGTCCTTTCGCGGATATCCGTTACCTGCACAACACAATAACCAAAACAAACATATACACTATATTTTTCATCTGTTTTAGGTCATTTAGGGTCGTTTTAGCTTGTATTATTAGGTAAAGTGTATTTAAGCACATACTAAAATCTCCTATACTAAGCTATTGTCGTGTCCTCACGCAATGTCATAAATACAAACTTAGAAAACCAAAAATTTCAACCCCCTTAGACTAATTACCTCGAAAAGTAGCTAAGTATTCATCTAAGGGGATTAAGAAATCACTAGTTTTGAAAAGCCTGCCGTTTTACCAATTTTATGCATTTATTCATACATATCATAACTTTACGGAACAAGAAGCAATCAAAGGATAAATTCATCATCCTTGATTTTCACTTGCCCTAAACCAAGCTTAAAAATGAAATCATTGTTAAATACAAGTTAAGATGCTAACACTACTCATAAATGCTAAGTGTACGTAAAACTATTTTTCGCTCCCATATTCCTAAATCCTCTAAAGGTTTTATTCTTATTATTGATGATAAATAAATTCAATTCTTATTCATATAAAGTAAACCCGGTTTACACCACAATCAGATTGAAATCATTTCCTAAAGACACGGTATGGTAAGAATAAGGTCCACATTAAGGTTCTAATTTCGCATAATTTAGGGATTATCCTTTTTATTTCATCTGAAACAACTCAACTACGAGTCCAGAGATGGAGGCTTTATTTTGATAACCCCGGAGTCGAAATTTGGCTTTATTATTAACATTATTATTATAGAAACATTATTAAACTCCCATTCCTTTAAACAACTACAACGTCGGTATGCGAGCGGACCATGGTCCATGAGTCTTATTTCAACCAGGAGATCCCCAACCTTTTTAGAAGGCTGCAACATCGGTTGTGAGCCGGAAAGATGCAACAAACTTTTATCAGTCTCGGATTATTTACTATGGGCCTTCTTTTGAAGACTGCAACATCGGTTATGAGCCGGCAAGATGCAGTAAACTTTTATCAGCCCACAGTTTTATTATTATTATTACCTCTACCCTTTAAACGACTATTACATCGGTTGTGAGCCGGCAAGAGGTAGTGGTCTTATTTCGGCTTCGATTTATTAAAACTTATTATTATTAGCCAAATTTCAAGTCCTGTGGTCTTTTAACTACCTAGACAACGGTAGCGAGCCGTCAGGAATCGGTAGCCTATTTCCCTACAACACTGACAAAACCTTGATGTGTACCTTACTTTCACCAGAAGGAATCTCTACGAAGTGATTTAAACTAAGAATCGCAAAAACCTAAAGTAACTTTATTTATTCAACAATTATATAACGTTTATTAAGCTGATGGGAGCAAAAAGCCACAATTAACCTCTATGAGCCTTAAAGAGATCCAACTACTCTATGTTTAGCATCTAACTTATATAAAACTCTATCATTTCTCGTTCTTCGCAAATTTAAAATCTTTAATAAAAAGATCCGCGAATGCTTAGTCTAATAAAACAAGCTTTGCATATTTAATGTCTATCATGGAAACTTGCAAACTCTTGGCTTTTTCAAGCAAGAATTCGCGTTTTAAAGCTTCTTGTATAAAAGACTAGCAAAAGCTTAGATTTATATAAGTTAAGGGGCAAGCTAGAGCGCAACATGCTCGATCAAGTCAAAATTTATTCCTTAAAAAGACAAAACATCGTGTCTAAACACTTATTCTATTTTTGAAAATTTTTAATTTTGGCATAAAATCACATATTTTTGGTGGCAAAACGGGGTTACGTGAAGACAAGGCAAATGCAAGTAAGATCAAATCGAAAGATCCCCCCATACTAGAACTACACATTGTCCTCAATGTGAGACTGTTACCCCCATACTAATTTCAAAGCATAATCCAAATATTAAGGGGTCTCTACGCAAATCTAAAGCCGTTTATTAATTATGCTAATAGATAAACGTTAAATCAATAAGATCTAAGATATCAGATTCCCATATATAAGCATGCGAAGTATTGAAGATCGAGTGGACGATGGAAAAAACCACGAGCACGAGAGTCTTTAAAATCCGAGCAATCCTGGAGACAAAACACAAAACATAAAACCCGGGAAAGGAAAAGGCGAGCCTCCTCACATCACACTTATTCTTAATTATTATACTAAGTTACTATGAAGGATAAGCATGGGTTGCCACCCATGAAGCGCTTGTTTTTGGGCGAGTCGCTAGCTTGACTCTCCCTATATCATTGTGAAATTAGGGATGAAACAAGTGGAAGAGCAAACTTCCATCGGACATTTATATGCCACCGGGTTTAGAGAATAAAAATGAAAAGCGGAGATGTCGGGGTTAAAAATGATATCCTCACTCCCGGAAGAGAGAGGAAGAGAAGAAACCACCGGATAGGTGAAATAAGGAAGAAAAATTCGGATAACATATGTGAAGGAAAGATAATGGCGATCCTCAAAGGATAAGCTTACATATGTTGGATAAAAAATTTTGTCATGAATCCCAGGGTCGAAAACTTTGACCATGATCTTCAAATCATTAATATCACTTAAAATCCTCGAGTCATGATCAAGGAACACCTTCGGAGGGAGACTAAGTATAGTATCATTACTAAGCAAACTTTCAAGATAGAGTATATCTCCCTCCGAATCATGATAACCGTCTTCAATATCCGTAGAAATGTCAATATCAAGAAAAGTATCGATATCATCAATAGCGCCTCCCGGATAGAAGATCAAATCATCAATTGGAGCATCGTAAAAAATCTTCTTCCAATCATTCGCATTAGATTCCAAATCAAATAAATCATCATTCTCTTCGAGAATTGGTTCATCGGTGAACCCCTCGAGAATGGAAACAACGCTTATCGTAGGAGTAGATGCATCTCGGTGAAGAAGAAACTCAATGTCGTCACCTGGGGAGAAAAAGTTATCCTCATTAGAATCAGAAAGAGGTGTGACTAGGAAAGTCGACTCATCAAAGTTGGAATCATAAGAATCCTTGCACTTGATGTCCTCTAACACCTCATCAAAAAGAGGATTTACGTCACTAGAGATGTATTCATCATCGAATTCGAAAAGAGGGTTTGAGTAAATTTTAAAATTGTCATCCGAAACGTCCTCATCGAATAGTGACTCGTCATCACTAGAGGTAAAATCATCATTTGAATCGAAGAGAGGGTTAGAGAAAGTCACGGATTTTTTCTTAAAAACGTTAATGGGAGAGAAATCATTACACAAAGATAAATCACAATCACTATCACTCCCGGATGTATCCTTGGACTCACATGGGATTGGAACAAGGTCCTCAACACTAGACTTTATGAATTCGTTCGATTCCTTTTCAGGAATAGTGCTAAGTTCCTCATTCCCCAAGTTGTCGAGATGTCATCGGGCTCAAAGTCGGTATTAAAACGGGGTGATTGCAATAGACGGAGGGAAGTTTAAAATAATATCTCACAACAGGAATAGAACTATCTCGTCTCGTCTTCATAAAATAATTAAACACGTCGCGAAGCTGGTAGTATAGGTTACTTAGTTTTAGCCGCTGCTCTGGTTGCTAAAGCTCTTTCTTTTGTTTTTAATTCTCAATACTCATTCATTGGATTTGCCTTTAAGCTCATCATTAGATTTTACATTCCTTCTAAACGATATCAATTTTCTCATTATGATAATCTTTAATCCCTAAGTCATTACTTAAACTTAACATTTCGTCTAAATAATGCTGCTTAAGATCCTCCATTTCTTGGAGACTCATTTCTTGAAAAGGTGATTAATCGATGCTAGCCTCATGCTTTTGTTGAAGAAACTTTTCACAAAATGATTGTATCATTAGAAAAAGTTCATTCTATAACTCATCTATTTTATCCCATGCATTGTGTACATCATTTATCCTTTTCTAATGAAGATCTTCTTGATGATTTATGGAATACTGCGGGGGTTGGTCAAAACCAAAATAGCTAGAATTATAGATAGGATTATGATCAAAGTAGTTTTGATTCATCGGTTGACATTGAAAACTTTCATGAGGACCCCCACAATTATCACAACAAATAAAACTTGGTGAATTATGTGGATAATAATTATCATCATAGTTTTGATTGTAACTCGGTTCCTGCTCATAGACAAGCGGGAATCGTGGTGGACAATCATAACCATAATGAGAATCGTTTCCACATAACTCGCACAAGTATGTCTCGTACTGGGGTTGTGTGGGGTGGGTGAAATCGTTTGGAGAATCATTGAAAGAGTTCGGATTAGGATCATTAATGGATGAATTTTCATCTCTTGAAGCGCAATTGAAGCAAAATCCTTCACTAAGACCAGATCCACACCACTTGCAAGAGCACCGTTTACAACGTTCACCTCTTTCTAACGGATCTTTACAATGAAAATAATTCCATTGGTCTAACGAAGATGTTTGGGGTTGTGAAAGTGGGTAGGAAAAATCGGGTGTTTCATTATTTAAAATGGGCTCTGGATTATTGACAAATTCGTCTTCAAAGCTTACATTTTTACAATGCTGACAATTTTTTCCGTTAAACGGACCTCCACACCACGAGCATCTTGAAAACCAAGACATGTTGAAGAATTATCGGAATAAAAGGTAAAGAGAATAAGAATTAAACGAATAAGAGGATAAAGAAAAATATTTATTGATTTTTCAAATAGAACATAAAAAATAATAAAAATAAGAAAGAAAAATATTTTTGGTATTTTTTTTATATTCATAAAAGAAAAGGAAAAATAAAAATTAAATGGAAAATATTTTTGGTTTTTTTATATTTTTAATAAGTACGAAAATAAACTTTCCGAAGAAAGGATCTTCAAAACACGAATACAAACAATCCCGCAAAAATCGCTACACCTCTCCCCGGAAGAGGCGTCATTTTGAAGTTCGTCAAATACAACCCTCTTAATATATATACAATTCATATACGTATACATAAGCTAAGTATCTTACAAATTATTCTTAGGAAAGAATAAAAAGTAAGCAACACGGGTATCGTTCTCCTCGGTGAGAGGTGAATGGAAATTTACGGTTATGTCAGGACTCGAGCTTGAATGACATAAAAGATTTGGATTTGATTTCTAATTCTAATAATGCAAATGGAAAGTAAATGTAAGGCACGCTAATCTAAAATAAACACAATTAAAACATTAAGCACGAAAACGTTAACGGGAATTTAAAAACGCGACATTAAAGCAAGTAATTCAAATTTTAACCCTATGAACTCAAATTTAACTTCTAAAAATCCTAAATGACAAAATAATTTTAGAAAAAAGAATTATATTTTTTTGGATTTTATTTTATTTATAATGAATTAAAAACAGTTTAAATCTAAATTAATTATTAAAAATAGCAAACTAATTATTAAAATTCTGGAAAAATTAGGAAAACTATTTTGACTTATTTAAAATCTATGAAAAATAAAACTGGAAAATAAACTAAAACAGATAAGCTGTTAATAAGTAAATAAGCAAAATAAGCTTACAACTAAAATTGACTATAACAATTAAATGTTGCATGTTTTTAAATGAAAAAGACCCCAGGGCAGTTGGCTAAGTGTTGTGTGTGTGAGGCGTTGAGTGTGAAAGGGATAGGTCACAAGTTCAAAACCTGTGACCTCTTTTTTTTATACAACATTTTTTTTTTAATATTTTTATTTGAAAAAGCTAAAGTTAAGCTAGAAATAAGCAACTTTAATAAAGACACTTTTGACAAAACTTATAAATAAGCTAAGAATAAGCATTTGAAAATGACAAATATGGATTTAAAGCTTTTTGACATTAAGCAAAAACTGTTTGGTCTTTTTAAGACTTAATAAGCTAAAGGAAAAGTAAATAAGCTAAAACAGCCTTGAGGCTAAACCTAATAAGCACAAAAGAAAGTAATTTAGCAAAGAAAATAAGCTGGAAAGCAAATTCCAAAAGTGACAGATTGGTTTTAAGCTACCAGGCAAAATGAAGATAAACAAGCTAGAACCATTTAGGCTTTAGGACTCAATAAGAAACAAGAAATATAATATGCAAGAAACAGACCTAATACTAGACTAATTAAGCACTTAGGATAAAAAATAAGCAAAATTTAAAAGCTGAAAAGCAGTTTGAAAGCATTAGGACAGTGACACAAAAAAGGCAGGTTTTAAGGACTTCTTACTAAACTTTAAAGCTAAATTTTAGACTAACTAGCACTAGGAGAAAAAACTTAAAGGCTAAAACAGAAGAACATGACTCAAAGGACTCAAATAAACTGGATTTTAGTTAAAACACTTAATGAAAATAAGCTAGAAAAGAGGAAATGAAACTTGACAGACTATACTAGTTTTTGGCTTCTTTAAAATGTAATGACTAATTTGCAACTGACTTTTAAGACTCTAAAACCCTTTTGACACCTTAAAATCTTAAAACAGATTGAGCTCTTATCACAATAAGCTAATTAAAACTAAATTTAAATTAAATTAAGCTAAGAAATGTTCCTACAAATGATCTGCACTTAAGGACTCAACAAACTATCTAGACTAAACTAATTTTTGGCTAAAAGATTAAAAAGGCTTTTCTAAGTACAAAAGACTCAAAACAGATTTAGAAGATGCGTTAGAAACTTACTTTGATTACAAAAACCACATCTCAAGTCCATTTCTAAGAAAATCTACAAAATAAGCTGATTTGCAAAACTTTTAAACTTGCAGACTTGACTTTTTCCTAGAACAACCTTCAAAGCTTAATTCTACCTAATCTAATCTTATTAAAACTTGCATTTAGACTAAATCTAAACTAATGAAAACGAAATTAAGCACCAAAAACAACTTTACCACTAATTTACCCTTTTAGAATTCTTATGCCAAACACCCCTTTAAGTCTCTAAGAGCTTTATTTAAGCAAAAACAGATCTTATTAAGCTTAGAAAAGCCAAAACAGATTGAGTACTATGAAGATACAGGACA
>BQNB010109675.1:0-22705 GCA_026074375.1 Tanacetum coccineum
AAATTTTGAAAACTAAAATGTAAAACCAAAAAAAAATAACAAAGATTAAAAGTTTAAAAGAGAAAAAAATGAAAAAGTATGAATGTAAAAGGTTATATTTAAACTTGCTTAAAAAAGAAAGGGTTAATAGTAAACTAAGTTAAAATATAAATGAAAAAATAAAAACTATTTTAAAGTTGAGGGGCCAAAAGTGTAAAATTGAAATTATAACAAATAAAAAAAACGTGTTTCCCTCCCTGATACACTTCTTCTACAATTTGAAAAGATAAAGACAATGCATCGTGTGTTCTTTTAATCGTATGGGATGAGACGGTTATCGTCGGTTAAAAGTAAATATACCTCTTTGATCGAAACGATGACACGAACACAACGGTCTAAGTTATAAGTCGTGTAGTCAACCGATACTCGAAACCGAAAACCGAAAATTTGTTAAAACGTGAAGATTTTGTTCTCGTTCGGTTCAACTTAAAATTACTCGTTCGGTCCTTGTGATTTTCCACTCGTTCGGCTCTCTAGACAATGAACTCGTTCGGTCGAGACAACAAACACTCGTTCGGTCCTTGTGATTGTTACTCGTTCGGCTCTCTAGACAATGAACTCGTTCGGTCGAGACAACAAACACTCGTTCGGTCCTTGTGATTGTTACTCGTTCGGTCCTCGAGATTTGTCACTCGTTCGGCTCTATAGAAAATCAACTCGTTCGGTGGTTGAAAAATCAACTCGTTCGGTGGTTGAAAAATCAACTCGTTCGGTTCTATAGTAAATGAACTCGTTCGGTCCTTGAAGTTTTCACTCGTTCGGCTCTATGGACAATGAACTCGTTCGGTCCTCGAAAGATGAAACTCGTTTGGTTCTCGAAAGAAGAAACTCGTTCGGTCCTAACGTTTTTCCTCTCGTTCGGTTGTACAAGTTTTTCACTCGTTCCGTTTTTAACTTTTCCACTCATTCGGTTCTATCGAAAAGAACTCGTTCGGTCCTTGAGTTGTTTCACTCGTTCTTGAGTTTTTTCTTACCACAACAGTGAGCAACAAAAAGATGGATAAAAAACAGAAAATTAAAGAGTGAAAAAATGTAAAACAAATTAACTAGCCACTAACATCATAGAACAGCTAGAAAAAAAAGAAAGTGAACTTTTGTGGCAAGAAAAAGTTATGACGAAATAAAAACAAAAAAATTACCGAATAATAAGCTTAATAAAAATTACTACAAACAAATCACTAAACCCACCCGAGGCGACTAATACCAAGTGTAGGAACCCGATTTAATTCACTTCATAACACGAATCAAGAACTAAGAAACTAGAAAAGAGATGTTAGTTTAGAGAGAGAGAGATGAGAGAAAAAAAGATAGATTAGAAATTAGATATTATGTGAGATTGATTTCTTAGATTATGAGAATAGATATTTTCAAAAGGAAAATATCTATATATATACCCCTACACATTTAATGTGACGCGAGGGATATTTAACTAGGACTCGGGCTCGGGTTTTGCTTGGGATTAAACCCGAAACATATACAATATTAGATTAACTATCGAGCCCGATTCCCGATAATATTCTATTACAACATTAACTAATTAAATACCGAAGCTCCATCGTAGAGTGACCGAACTTCCTTGTTCGACTCAATAAATTGAGGCTAACAAATGCTTAAAATGCTTAAAGAGAAATGCTTATTTTTGAATTTTTAAGCACTTAGAGATAAAGACTGGATGCATGGTAATGATTGCAAATGGTGGTAACAACTGATGATAATGTTGGAAACAATTAAGATACGAAACGGGATTGCCTGTATTATAATAACTGCCTTCTTTACTGTACATAGTCAAGATTTGACAAGCGTTTTTATTTATTCCACACATCCCGTGGCTAGGATAAAGTTATAAATAGCTTGATGATTTTGATCCGGTAGATGACATCCTAAAGATCTTCCTGATTTGTTTGGTGACGAGCTTGGATTTTCTCAATGATTCGTTTAAAATCGGAAATTTTTTCATGAGCAAAGGCAATCTTATCCTTTTGCCCTAACTGTTTCTTTTGAAGTTTGATAATCTGAGTACGGATTCCCTTAAGTTTGGTTTTTAGTTCGTTTACCATTTATACGTCCTTCTTCCATCCTCACATCGGTGTGTGTGTGAAGATAGAAGTTTCATCTAAAAAAATGAAGATATCTTCAGACTTGTTTCTCATGATGTTTTAGAATACATCTTATCTGAACATTTTTCCTATTTCAAATAATCTGATAGGTGGGGTAGGAGTATAACATGAGGAGATGATGATTACCATACAGTGTTGGATTCGGGGAATTAATTAGATAACGCAGTTGAGGAAGAAGATGAGGAATAGATTTGCTTCTTAGGTGGTAATAGTTCTTCAGGAACAAAGAAATATCGAGGATTAACTAGTAGTGATGGTGGTAATATCGAAGATAGAGTCAAAATAGCTGGTGGAGTAATAGGATCTAGTGATGAAATAGGTGATTCCTTAGCATAAAATGCTTGTACGTTCTTTAAAATAAGGATTTTCGTAGAACAGATGTGAATATGCTGGTGCGGATCATTTGTTATCTGTAGAGTTTTCGTAAGAAGTTTTAAAATATCTGCTTCCTGATGAAGCTGGGAAATAATTTGCGATAACCGAAGTATAGTTAAGAATATTCATAGAGGAAAAAGCATCCTCAATATCAGAAGTAGAGATGTTGGGTGAGAAGACATCGTTTGATAAAACCTAGTTTGTAATTAATCATAAGTTTATTTATGTAAATCGTATAATAGATTTGTATTTTACGTACTGTTTTCTGGAATGTAGTTAGTGGCACGGAGGACCTTGATGGCTGAAAAATGAAATGTGGTTATAGTTAAGGTTTTGACCTTGTTCCCTATAATTATGGCGCTGATACCAATCTGTAAAACCCCCATTTTTACAATATAACAGCGGATGTACTTGCGGGTATTACTTCAAAGGATCACCCAACAATCATAATCATAAGAAAAAACAACTTACAAAGAAAGTTGTGGAAAAAAAAAACAAACAACAAATTTGTTATCATTCATTCACTAATCAGAAGTTCTTTTCAACTGATAGGTCCCACCCACAATACTTTTAAAAAATAGTTCAGCCATCTTCGAGTCCATGCCACTCGTACCGCAACTTGCTCATATTACTGAGATAATACATGCTAAACGTTCATCACAAAGGTTTTAGTGAAATTCATAGGTTTGAAATGTATAGTTGAATACAAGTTTTAGTGTAAATACTGGTTGTTTTGCGGGATAGTTATCATAGAGAACTTTATTATCATGGAGAACAGTTTATCATGAGGAACAGTTTATTTCATGGGAGGAACATTACTTACTCATGTGAGACAATATTATCACGGAGAACAGTTTTAATCATGGAGAACTGTTATTTCATTAGAGGAACTAGGTTATTAGTCACCCTAAACTCATGAATCACATAAGAGATATTAAAGAGATATTAGGAGAGACATTAAAGAAATATTAGGAGATATTACCCAAAGAGATATTGGGAGATATTACCCAAAGAGATACTGGGTGATATTACCCAAAGAGATACTAGGTGATATTACCCAAAGAGATACTGGGTGATATTACCTAAAGAGATACTAAAGAGATATTGGGAGATACTACCCAAATAGATATTTCCATGTACTTAAGTAATAATATATCAGAATAGCATACAGTTTAGCATAACACTTGCATTCATGATTTTATAGTAGGTGTCACGGGTTTATAAGATATGTGAGATTATGAATTCATTAAGTCTTTGAAAAGTAATCGCATTGTTATAAGATAAATGAGTATGTAAAAGAGTTTGTAACAAGCATGTATCCCCCTCGCGGGTTTATAAAACATGTAAATAAGTAAAGGTGAGGTTATGAACTTCACCTGATAGGTAGATGTAATAATTATTTTGAAATGAAAGCTGACGACCTTATCACAATCTTAACCGGGGAATGTTTATATAGTAAAATGATAGTAAATAGCCACGTCACGCAACCTGAGTAAATATGTTGAGTCTTAGGAAGATTGTATTCTAGAACTTTAGTTTTAGGAGTTATGAGTTTGATTGAAGAGTTTGAAATTATTGTATCACCGTTCGGGCCATCATAATTCAGAAGTCATTCAGTAAACGTTTGAGGAGCTAGGGCACTTTAAATCGTAAACCTAACAACTCAGTCAGAACGTAATACCAAGATGAAACTCCTTAATATGAAGCTCGCGCCGGTTGTATTTGTGATACGTATGATATTACGCCGGTTTTAATGTGTTCTTTAATCAATAAATGCGGATATGTTTTCATAGAGCTCGCGGAATGAAAAGCGTGTAATTAAGTTATGTTGGATAAGGTTTTAATATATGTAGATTTTTAGACTCACTTTTTCGCGCATGAAATGTTACGAGATATTTAGACCCTGTCGATGGTTTTTTGAAAGTAAATATTGCAATTTAGGCCCTTAGAGTTTGCATTTTACGACTTTGGTCCCTCAAGACTGTGCAATGGGTTTGCATTTTTACGACTTTGGTCCTTCAACTTTGAAAGATATACCAAGTAAACCTTGGACTTTGAAAAGTGACATAATAGATCCCTGGAGTTATAACTTTGATAAAATGACACTTTTAGTCCTTTTAGTTATAAGTTTCCGAAAGTTACGATATATACCCCTTGCATGGATTATAATTACAAAACATGTCCAAATTGCCATGCAAGCTTATTTTAACATTTCAATAGACATTTATAAGTTATAATAAACTAAAATATGAAGTTTTAACGCAACACAAGTTTAAAATAACGATTCGTTAAGCTAGGAAGCAAAACGGGTCAAATTAGGGTTTCAAAACGTAAACGCGCGGGTTTTAAGTTCAAATTCCTTCATTAATCAATAAAGTGGTTATTTTAACATTAGTTAAGCATGCTAGGATAGATTATAACAATATTTAATCATTATGACATTTAGTTTTAAGAAAAACGCGAAATTAGGGTTTCGGGTGTACGGTTTTGGATCAAAACGGAAAATGAGCATGAATTGAGTTATGAAACTTTAACAAGAGTATATTTAGGATCATATGAACATTATAAGGGTGTAGTAGCAGAAGTAGAACATTCAAAACCTGGGTTTGAGCTTCAATGATCAAAAATGGTGGAAATGGGTCGTTTCGGGTAGTATTTCCACTCGTACGCCTTGTATCTTTACTCTGGGGCTTCAATTCTTCAGGGCTTCACTTCTTGAACTTCTTTAATGATCCTAGGATCATAAGGGAGCAAAGGATTGCTGCCTATAATGGTTATAGAGGAGGAGGTGTGGTGCAAGTTCTAAAGGGTGCATAAGGGGTCTATTTATACCCATTTGAAGACATGGTGAGTAAGCAAGGCTTGCAATCTGATGAAGACACATGTAGGGACTAGTAAAGGAGGTGTAGAGGCTATAATTTCAGATGTGGAGGTCTATGGTAGAAGATAGGGTGATGTGGAGGTGGTTTTGTGGTGTTTTTGAGTTCGGCAAGACTTAGGGACAAAGGAAGGAGATGTGGCTCTTTTCTATCCATGTTATGAGCTTAGAGCAGCTTGTAAGCTGCTTAGGGAATCAAGGAGGTGAGTCATGAGGTGCTTGTTTGCAAAGAAAAGCTCAAAATGGGTCAATTTGCAAGATTTAGGGTTCGTGGGTTCATATGAGCTTATTAGGGCTCGAATTGCTTTTCTAGGCTTGGATTTCGTGGGCATTGATTAAGAAATGATTGATACATGATCTCAAGGTTTGTATTAAGGCTTATCAATGGAATTTAGCAAGTGGTTTGGTTTAAAACGGGTCGAAAATGAGAAAGTTAAGCCGCGGGTCATATTAGGGTTTCTTTGACTTTTCTAGCTTGTAATTCGTGTGTAAATGATCAAGGGTGATAGAATACTGATCTTGAGCAATGTAATGGACTTATATAAAGGATTATCAATGAGGTTTTATCATTGGCCTTAGTTAAAATGTGTTGAAATGGAATAATAAGCAGCGGGTTTGAATTAGGGCTCATATTGAGTTCATTAGGGTTTTCTAGCTTTGTTTCTAGTACATTGTTGTTAATATGTTGAAATAATGATGGAAAATGATTGATATTGTTGTAATTTATGTTATTACCACTTATTTGATAGTTGGTTTGAGTTTACAATGGATAAAAATAAAGAAACGGGTCATAGTGTAGTATTTAGCTCGGGTTAGGGTTTCTGAGTTTTGTATTAGGGTTGTGAGTGTAAAAATGTGTATGAAAGTTTATGAATAGAATAATTAGGGTTTACACATTGTATATTGAGTGTAGTAGCTTGTACACAAGTGATGGTGAAGAAATTAGAATGAAAACGGAGGTAAAACGGCTATTTTAGATGTCATGCTTAATGACTTGTACATTGTGCTTTGAAAACTTGTACTTGACTTGGAGGGAGTTTATATTTCAAATGAAATGTTATATTACTTGTATATATGCTTTAGTAGCTTGTACATTCACTTTAGATATTAAGCCTTCATGGAATTTAGGGTTTAGAGGTATATGATAACGGTTTAAAGCCCGTTTTGATATAACGTTGCGAATGGTACATTATAGGAATAATGTACTTTGTAATAAGGATATGATGATATTGACTTGACATATTGTGATGTTTGCTTGACATATATGAAGACAGGATGGCCATAGATAGGTTGCGTCAGCTTGTCTACTTTAGTTATGCAAGTTACCTTGCTTAATGAGATATTGACAATGCAAGTAATGTAATAAAGTGAAAAATTTCCCCGTATAATTATGATAATAGGTTGATGAAAATTCTGAGTTGTTATAGTTGATAAACCATCCAATTAGACACATGTGTCTTAGACCTATACCTATCCAACCATGTAATTTCCCAGTAAGCCATAAGACAAAAATATCCCACAATAACCTGTTTTTGCTACTGATCTAAAATTGCTCCTAAAAACTACTTCAAAACCCTTCCAAAACTTAACCAAATCATTAACTATTCACTTGGAATGCCACAACACATCTCAATAACATATATCAATACATTAAAACTTGATGTTAATGATCAAACCAAATAAGCTATGAACATGCATCCTTATAAAGAGGAAAATTAATCACACGCATTCAAAATTAAATTAAATCAACACAAAAGGAAAAAAGAGGCTTACAAACACAATGGAATAGAAGGAAATCAATCAATAACACATGGACCAAAGAAAAACCTATAAATCTTGATTAGTTTCACCAAACTCGTTAGATACACTAATTATCAACTCCTTGATGATCTTTTTGCACCCAATTGGATTAAAACCCTAAAAATTAAAAGTTTAATAAAATCAAGAAACCCTCTAATCTTGATGCATGGTGTTTATTTGTTGTTTGGGATGACTAGGGTTTAGTTTATGATTGTTTTTAAGTAGAATGGAGGTGATTTGGAGGATTTTGATGGTGGTTATGATTGGGTTTTTGTGGTTGTGTGTCGAACAAGAAAGGGAGAGAGAAGAGGAGCCAAGTTTTATTATGTCTGTGTGTGTGTGTGTCATGGTTTTATAAAAGGGGAAAATGGGTTTTGGTTAATGGGTTTGAAAAAAAAAGAATTTAAGTGTGTGTTTGGGTTTGGGCCGCCGACCAAGGCAAAAGAGGGGAAAATTTTTAGGCTTAATTATTGTTAACTAATATTAACTTGTATCCTATAAATCTCGGGCCCAATTATTCTAATTAACACATTATATTTAGTAACAACAGAAATTTTGACGCTGTTCGGCCAAACACGAATAAAAGTCGAAAAAGTACTAAAATAAAATAATTAAACTATCAAAGCTAAAATATGGAATTGTTGATTTCTCGATCGATAGACGGTTAATTATCTATAGTAGGATTCGTGATAATTTTAAAATTGACGATTTTAATAAAACCGACTAAAAATAGCAAAAGTAATTTCTATAAAATTTTGAAAATAAATTTAAGCTTGGAATAGATAGTGACCTTAAATACGGGGTTTTACATCAAAAATTAAAAGTTTAATAAAATCAAATGTAATCTTTATTAGTAAACGTTTCTTTTAAAGTCGTATACCGTGACTCGTAAGCTTGTATTATGAAGTAGCACCCCAATGTTGTATTCCGATGCGTTGCAAATTTAGGGGTGTTAAAATTATTGTACTTTCTACAAATGATTAATTAGGAATATTATTATTATTTGTGTGTGTTATGCAGTATTTATATTTGTAACAGGAAAAGAAAAGAGAAGGGCACGAGACGAAAATGACGTAAAGCAAAGATTCAAATAATTCTTCATAAGTGAGAAGTATAATTTTACTTTCCCATTTTATCTTTTTTTCTAATATATCACATTAGGGACAATGCTCATATTAAGTATGGGGGGGAGATAAACTAGAAAATTAAAATAAAGTTAAATGAAATTTTTTGAAAAATAACATTTTTATGATCACATACAAGCAATCTGACTCAGGATTGATAACATTACTAGCATATTTATACCACCCAAAAGAAAATTTATGAGGATTAGATCTTAAGAATTCGAGTATCCATCTTTGATACCTAAGATGATTTTTATCTTTAGCTTTCTCAAGTTAAGGTTTGAATGCAATTGCAAGTGACTCATCTGTCGTTACGGCTATGTATTTGTATTTTGTCGCCTTTTCTAGAGCATTGGTATCGATTTAATTATATGAGTGTGCCGGTGATTTGTTAATTCTAGAACTTGTGCTTGAAATCTTTATGAGACCGCAGTAGGAACACGTTCGCGTGTTATAAACATTTTACTGATTAAGAGGTAATAAAAATATAAATATAAGTAATCAATAATTTTGTTCAAAAAGCTTTTTTTAATAAAATTATCTGAAATTTTATCCGTACAATTTGAAGAGCATAAATGCTGGTATCACTGTCATAATAAAGTGCGAAGGTTGCAAACTTTTAAGTTCGTTTGATATAGTGTGCTTATCCTAAGTATGGGGGGAAAGCAAGTTTCCCCCAAGTTAAAGTAAAATAAGGCAAAAATAAGCCGAAGTTGTGAAAAAAAAAAGTGATGAAGTGATGGAATAGTTGGTTACATTATGGATAAGGTGGATTATGATTTTATAATAAACCTTTTTGAACAAATATAAAAAATAATATCACTAAATAATTGCCTCTTTTGATGTTTATGGTTGGTGCTTACGCCATGTCGGCGAAGTTTAGTTTCTTGTACAAGCTTATGGTAATTTGAACATTTTATGACTGCGCGTATGAGTGACTTCCGTTTACTATCTATTTTACAAAAGTGACCGAGTGTGAAAACAATCGTATCTATAAAAATTCGTGAGTTGCTTTTTTCGTTATCTATGCTTGTGATCATTAATCTGTTTTGTTAACGCTCCATATATACATAAAATATCCCTTGAAAATATGTGAACTATATATGTTAACGCATGAAGTATTGCAAAGTTTTATCGTTTGTTGGTACAATAATTGTTTTAGGACCAAGAATGACGAGAAGGACTAAAAGTGTCAAAGAAATTCGTTAAAAGCAGTAACGGTCGTTAAAGGAAGAATCTAGAAGAAAAATAAATGAAGAGTTAATGAAAAGAGAAAAAGTGCGGCACACTTACCCCAAATGCGGTGTACTTGAAGGCGGGATAAATGCAATTTAATTGCACACCAAGTATGGCGCACAATTATATTTGTGCGGCGCACTTTTCCTGCAGTTACAAGGAAATGATTATGATTGATATTAATGGAGACCTTCCATATACCAACTAAAACCCTATTCTTGTGCTATAAATATAGCACGAATTTCAGTGTTTTGAGCATTCCATTTTCTTATAATCATCTTATAATAATCATTAGAGTTCTTAGGGAAGTTTTCTATTAAGTTAGAAGTTGTTCTTGGGAAACTTGAAGTGTTCTCTGAATCTTCATAGTTTCCACGTTGTAATCACACCAGAGGCATGAAATTCAGGCTTAAAGTGGTGGAGGAGTAGTGTTGCTAGTATAAATTCCGGGTAACTAGTGTTTGGCTCGAAGAAAGTTTTTGTAATAAACCATATCATTTCCTTGTGGAATCAGTATAAACATGTTATTTCCTTTAATTATCATGTCTTTTGAATCTATGATGATTGTTATGTGTTTTGTTGCTATGAATAAGGAGTAGTGATTTATATTTATTTGGGCTATCATGATCGATGTTATGAACAAGTTGTGATATTATGCTTATGAATGTGATGATAATGAATTAGATGTTTAAATATCTGGTAACTTGTTGATGTTTGATTATTTATATTTGTTGGAGACAGGTCAAAAGATTCCATGTTTGTCTATGGCAATTCGACACTAGTTTTGTGAGAATTAACTAGTAAAATTTTATCAACCCAGGAATTAAGATGTTTAACACTTGATCATATGTCTAACGAACTTGATTAAGGGAAATTATCATTATCATATTCATACTTGAATTAATCTTAATGCATTTTATATATTGAAGATTAAAGGCCGAATGGATTCTCTAATATATGAAATTGTTAATTATATGAATGATTACCCATCTTTTCATGCTTTTATGCATAAATTCATGTTTGCTTGATTGTTTGCTTGTTCATGATCATTGTTTTAATTCTAAATAAATATTACTTTTAATCTTGAAATACCTTGAAATCTTTAGATCGTGACAATCTATAAGATAAACCTTTTCGTAATACAATCGACCCTTTTAAGAATTACTAATCCCGTGGAATGACCTGGTCTTACCCTTAACCTATACTATGAACGGGGGTTTATACTTTACCCGTGTGTTAGTTGAAAATTGGATAAAACTAGAACTATAAATTTAAAGCTTTTATAACACATTAATGTCTGATTATCATCATCTGTACACAATGATATCGGTGTGCGAAGGGTGGGAATAACAGGGAACGGGTTATCTACGAGGGTTGCAGGTGGGGTATTTGTTCACATCAATGCAATCGCGATAGTGAACGTTTATACTATTTCTCTCATCCTTTTCACAACGACACCATTGCGTCCAGTTGCATTCTGTCCAATTTCGTAGGTTGTTATTCCCTCGATTGTAATTCATTAGAAAGGACGATGTCGTTGGAATCGGTTAAAAAGAGGCAGGACATTACACAATTATGTTATAGCTATTTTTTATTATGCATGGTTTTGTTACGACCATATATTGGCCAGTCAGTTGTGTCGTTTGTGTGGGTGCAGCCATAAGGGTTGCAAGATGCACTATCGTAAACATCAATTTGAGCCTTGTTCCTCGGTGCGACTTCCAGTACAGGTTTCCTGTTGAATTAGTTGTTCCTATTAAGTGACAACCTCTTGCGAGATCCACGTTTGGCTCTCTTACTTAATAGGGACACATGCTCTTATGGGGAACCTTGGACTGGAAGTTAGCATATAAGTGAAATTGTATCTCTTTTTTTATATGATGCATACTAGAAATGTATCACTTTTCGTTCAAGTTTCATGTAGGATTAGTTGTTCCTATTAACTTAGAGCCTGCGGCGAGAGCCCAATTTAATGCTTTTAGTTAATAGGAGCAGTTGGTCCTACGGGAACCCTGTACATGAAGTTAGCACAATACATTGAACTTCTAAAAGACATGGCAGTGACAATGAAAGCGGTAAACGAATTTCTCTATTGATATGGTGTAGTGGTAGGTACATTTTTTAGTAAACCCCATTCACATCAATAAAAAATCAATATTACTGATAAAATGTATTTAGGGTATGTTTGGCAACACGTAGCAGTAGCAGTAAGCAGTAGAAGTAGTAAGAGCAGTAAGCAGAAGCAGTTAGCAAGAGTAGTAAGTAGTAGTTGTTTGTTTAAAAAAGGTGTTTGGTAACGTAGCTGTAAGCTGTAATTAAAAAGTGTAAAATTACAAAAATGGGCATATAACCTAATTAAAGAAATTATAAATTTTATATTTGAGGGCATAAATGTAATTTTATAACAAACTGCTTGGAGCAGTTCTAAAATGCTTCTTCAAGAAGCATTTAAGATTAGAGCGGTTAGACAATATTCAAACGCTTGTTGAGGTGTTGCCAAACAAGCTTTTCATCTAAAATGCTTACTGCTTACCGCTTGCCGCTCCTAAACGCTCCAAAATGCTTGTTGCCAAACACAACCTTACTTAAAGAGATAACAGGGGCGTAGCTGTGTGGGTTGTAAGGTGGGCCACAACCACCCACAAAGACATAATAATCATGCATATGTAGTGTAGTCTAATGCCCAATTTACTATCATGTATTAACATTTGACCCAACTAAAATGTTAAATGAACAAATTTGTTGCAAGTTTTTTACATAGTTATACATCATGATTTTTTTAGCACTTGCTAACGTCCTTTAAAAAATTTTGGCCCCCTCGAAAACAAATTCCTGGCTACAGCCGTGGAGATACATGACAGCATAGAGAAGGTCGTGACACTAAATTTGATGCAAAGTATGCCTCGCCATCTCTTCTTTCATTTCGCGCATTCCTTTACGTAAGTCTGTTATATTACTAATCTTGGCTTTTTGTCGATCTGAATGTTGGTGTCTATCATAAAATAGCTTTATGAATCCTTCATATCAAAATTGAAATGCGTCTATTAGTTTCATTATCATTGTCATCTCTAAACGTAAATTTCATGTTAATACAAAAACAAAAGAAAAACATAAAAACTGTCTTATAACTCGATTTGTCTTGCAACTTCGACGTACCTATATGTTTTATCATCAAACCATCAAATAAATTTTTAACGTCAATAGAACAATTGATAACAGCGTCCACAGCGAAGCGCGATGGGGAATTAACTCGTTTCAGCTTAATGCATAGTTGATTTTAGAAAACTTATGGAGTTTATTCTTGCGAATCAATAACGTCGTTAATTGGCATTGTTGTTGAATCTAAGAAACATGAATTAATAGATTTTGTTTTCACATGCATTACCATATGTGTAGGAAGATTGTATCAAATCAAAATTGTGCTACACCTAGCTAGTGCTATATGAATTCCTATAAATCATAATTGGTTGAACTCATCAACATTGATCCAGCTTTATACAAAGACTGATCTCAATCAGTAAACCATAACTCACCATAGCTAATCTGGTATGACTCTATTGATTATCTTATCAATAGTTCTATTGCAATAGCATAAATCAAGATCAAAATCTGGGTTAAAAGCTTTTAGAGAGGAAAGCAAAGAGGTAATAGAGAGAGAAAAGTGAGCAGTGTTATGAGGCTCACAAGACTCGATGTGGCTTTGAATAGCTACCCCTGAATATATTTAGCGGCTTAATACTTCTAGTCCTCCAGGAATCACCAAGCTGCTAACTCTAACACAAAACCAAAGCACACTACAAAACAGAATATACAATAGGCATGAATAGTCCTCTTAGTTTTTGTTACCAGGATAGAGTTACATTTTAACATTCCCCCTTAACTCTGATCTGGAACATATCATACATTCCCATTTTTAAAACCAGTTTGTCATGTTGAGTTTTATCCAAACCTTTTGTCAAAATATTTGTTATTTGGTCAGCAGAAGAGATTTTTTTAGTTTCTATAACCCCAGAAATAATTGTCTTTGTATATGTGTAAAGGGGAGTGAATATGGTTTTCTTGACTTCTTTGAAGTTTATAAAACTTCAAGCCTTGAAAGAGCCTAGTGGTGTGCTAATCTACTTTATCGTGAGAACAATAAGTAGATAGAGACAAAGAGAGACACCATGATTTATACTGGTTCGGGAAAGGGGTTTAGTCCTTCTGTGTGTCCAGTTGCGAATCCACGACACCGATACTATACTAGTATAATCCTTATGGTGGACTACAAACCATATTACAATTTAACTCCACCGATATGCACAAAGATTGGTGCTCACAAAGAAGAGTTACTATCTATGGTATTCCGCCCTCGAAATCCACCCTTAAGAACCCGTGATTCGACTTAACCTCTAAGATCACTTAGATCAACTAGGACCACTAAGAACTTTCCTTTGGAAGTTTACCAAACCCCAACTAGATCCCCAACTCAATTAAATAAAAGATTGATAGATGGACAAGTCCTAACCTAACCTAGAGACTCAATTCTAAAGAAAGGGTATGAGAAAGAAGACCATCTACAAACACACACAAGTATGGATTAGATGCTTGTGTGGCTCTCTTGCGGAAATATGTTAACTTCAATAGAATGATGAGATGAGAAGATTAGAACACTTTAATGTTTAGACTTAGAGGATTAGAGAAGAAAAAAAGAGAGAAAGGAATGTTTTTGCAAGAGGTAAGGAATACAAAGGCCAAGAGAGGGTATTTATAGGCCAAGAGTCCTAAAGTTTGGAAAAATAATTAGCGTTTGGCGGGTTGCCCACGCGTGGTCAGCGCGCCAAATTCCCGAGTTTGTTTTCTTCGGGACTTTAGCATTTTAAATATTCCTACTTGTTAAACCTCCAATTGTACTTCACTCTATGACCTTTTAATCATTCTTATACTCAAGGTCAACCAACTCAAATAGCTATTTGATAAAAGCGTTTGTGAAGTATTAGAAAGCCTTTTGCTTGTCCGTTATCAAAAAGAGATAAAAGAACAATCGGACAAGGGTATTTTGGGTATTCCTCAAATGTAACTAGCTTAGTTGGGATCCAACCAAGGTTTAAAGAAGCTAGTTAGGGTACAAGGGAATATTTTTAGAATATTCCAAACTTGGAGAGAAAGGTGGATGTTATGGGGGGAATATTTAAAATTTGAATTTCAAATCTTTTAAGCACATGTTGGAAAAGAGAGAAATATAAGAATGAGGTGTAAGTGAGTTGGCATGATGTGATGGTGATGGGATGGAAATGAGCCTCTTGATCTTGTTTGAAATGGAGGGTGAAGATGAGATGAAGAGAGGTAGGTTGTATAGGTGAAGTGGTAAGATCAAGGGTGATTAGAGAAGGGTGTTTGTTTAGATAGTAAGGTGTGTTGGTTTAAAGAGAGGGAATGTGTTTGTTTGATATTTGAATTTCAATCCAAGGGAGGAGAAGAGAGTAAGGTTGTTGGGATATGTACAATATATCAAATAATATATGTCCAGGAAATTACGTAAGCCTATGGGGGCACACACGTATACACAGAGGATACATTTATTAATGTAATTAATATATTTATAGTATATTAATTATATTAATATACTTTACGAAATAGTAAACGATCTTTAATTATAACGTTAGACGTTATATCTAATTAATAGATATTAACAAGTGAGGGACTTGTTAGTGCGAATACCAAACCCGTAGGGTGTTGGTTGTAACCAATCGAACTAAAGGAGTACAAGGGAGAAAAGTTTTGATTTATGAAACTTGAACAGGTGTTCTAGTCTAACTTGGAGAACAAGTTTGAAGAATATATAAACACCTTTGGGTTCATAAATCATACGATGCAAAAACAATAAAAACCCATACGTATGAATGTATGTTAAAACCATACATACTGTAACACCCCCATTTTGATAAATATAGCAGCGAAAGCTAATCTGGGGTATTAGTTCATAGTACAACAGTCATAATCATAGAAAATGACTCATAAAGAGACGTTTTGGAAAAAGATGTTATCATTCATTTATTCATCAGAGTTTTTACAAACAGAGGTCCCAAAATCTACAAGAAAACATAAAGTTGAATGATAATAGTTTAGCCATCTTCAAGTCCGTGCCACTCCGTGCCATAAGTTACTTAAATACCTGAGATAAACATGCTAAAAAGATCAACACAATGGTTGAGTGAAATTCATAGGTTTATAATAATTAGTGTGAATACAAGTCATCATAAGAGTGGGTTATATTGTTATACACCCATAAGTGTAATAATTGCAATGAGTACAATTATTATGGAAAACAGTATTAATTGTGTATTATTGCGTCTAAGCTCTTGGCACACAAACTGACTTGTGTATATATCAATAATGATATATATAATGATAATGGCCCCTAGTGTACGTAATTACCATATACCTATAAGATTCAAATAGAGTGCGTTTGGTTACCTATCCAGCTAACACAAACGGGATTCATCAATCCCAATAGGCCTATCCATAATATTCACGTTCACTCGCAAGTGATTAATGGTCTATGATAGTGGGGTCTTTTGGCATAAAGGGACTTAGATCATAGGTAATAATATATTATGATAGCATACATTTAGAAAACACTTGTATTCATAGTTTATAGCATGTATCCCCCTCACTGGTTTATGAAAACATCTAAGAGTTTTAAAAGTGAGGCTATGAACTCACCTTAACAGGGAAAATCTGATTGATGGCAATAGTATATCAAGTGAAAGTAACGGCTTCGTCACGCAACCTGGTGTAATATGTCAAGTCTTAGTTTGATGGGATATATTTTATGTCATAACGAAATATCATTTTGATTGGATTTATTATGGAAATATTGTATCACTGTTCGGGCTATCATAATCCAAAGGCCATGTAGTATCGTTTGAGGTGTCATGGCACTTTAAATCGTAAACCCAGCAAACTCGTCAAGCCAAATACTCAAATGGAACCCCTCACATGAAACTCCCTAGTAACATGATACGATAAGATTATAAGTTTCTTCAAAAGCTAGTCGATGATAAATTACGTTAAATATATAACGTAATTGATTTAAAATGTGTCGATCGTTGATTAATAACGACAAATGTGTCGGGTTTTAACAAAAATTGAATCTTATAATATTTATATATATTTTTTTATAATTTTTATAAAAATATTATATTTTATATTTTTAAGAATACAAAAATGACAGTATATACCCTTGGTTTATAAACTTTTACAAGTTTAGCCCTTTAAATATAAAGTATATATAATTTAAGCCTTTAACTTTAGAACTTGGCAAAACAACGCCTCATAGTTATAACTTTGGAATAATGACATTTTCAGCCTCTTTAGTTATAAATTTTAAAAAGTTACGATATATACCCCTATGCATGAAAACTTTTGCAAAACAAGTCCAAAAAGCTATGCAAGGTTATTTAAAGATTCCAAATGATATTTGTAGGTTATAACTTATTAGTATAAGCTAAAATAAAAAGTTTTAACGTAACAAAAGTTTAGAAAAAGGATTCGTTAGCTAGAAAATCAAAATGGGTCATTTTTAGGGTTTTAATAAAAAACACATGGGTTTAAGGATTCAAAGTTTCAAACAAGAGTTCATATATGTTCTTAAGAGTATTATGAACATTATTGTACATAATATAATCTCATGTAACAAGATCTTAGGCTTACGTGAGCTAAAATGGGTCGAAATGGGGTTTTCAGGTTCGTACGCCTAGTAACGACTTCAAGGCTTCGTTTTTCTTGCTTCTTGGCTACTATTATGAGCTTAGGGACTTCTCTTGATCTTCTATTGCTGCTATGGAAGGGTTAAAATTCCATTTGAGGGTATGAGATGAGATGTGTGGGATGAAATGAAAAGGGTGCTTTGGTTCGTGTATTTATAGGGTAAAAACACCCTTGGTGCCCAAGTTTACTTGGTACAAGGATCAAGGGCTATAGGTAGATGATTCATGGAAGCTAGGTGATGAGTGTGGTGAGCTAGAAGCTAGATAGGAGATGTAGAATGGTGTTTTGGAGGCCACGGCTAGAGAAGGAAACAAGGAGGTAATTTTGCTACTTAATGGCCAAGTATCTTAGCAAGGAGGTGATGGAGGTCGTGCTAGGCTACTTGGTTACATAAGGGTGAGGTCATGGAGGTGCTAGGATGGGTTCTTGGTTTAAAAATGGGTAAAATTGGACATAAAGGTGTATCGAGTTCATTTAGGGCTCGTTTAGGGTTTTTAGGTGTTTAGATCGAGTTAGGGTTAGGGTTTAGGATAGGTTAAGGTTTAGGATTAGTGTTAGGATTATGGTTTATTGTTTAGGATTAGTGTTTAGGGCTTAGGATTAGGTTTTAGGGCTTAGTTTTAAGGTTTAAAAGTTATGCATTAAGTTCTTGTACCTTGTGTTAAAGTGGTGTAAAGTTTAAACATGGTTTAGGAGCTTAAATGACCTAATTAGGTTTTTAGGCATTATTGACTTTTACATTGAGCTTAAATGAGTTATACATTGACTTGGAGGGAAAATATGATTCAAATATGGTGCATTGTACACTTGTACATATGTTTGAAGGCTTATACATTTATTTTATATGTATACATTACATATAATTAGGGTTTTGATATAAACATTTACGTTTAATGCTTGTTTTGAAATAATATTTTAAAAGTATGTTAAATGGATAATGTACTTAGTAAAAATGATATTAAGATATAGACTTGACATATTAGGATGTTTACATGATGTAAACATAGTTATAGATGACATTAATAGAGGTTGCGTGAGCTCGTTTACTTTAGAGATGCAAGTTACGTTGCATAATGAGATAAAGCAAAAAATTTCCCTGCATAAAAGGTGACATCTAATTTAGTAGATGGATATTAATTGATGAAAATATCAGGTTGTTATAGTCCCCCAACCTTACAGAAATCTCGTCTCGAGATTTAGTCGAATGATAGAGTGTAAAAGTTCAGAGATTCATTCATATCAGGGTAATATTGACAATGATTTCATGAAGTAAGGTATTTGTTCGTACAAACGGTTTACAGATTGAAAGAATGTTGTTCGTACAAATGCTGCATACTTAAGCCTACTCATTTATAATTTGTTACTTATAAAAAGAGGCGTCTTAATTCATTTCAATAAGATGCTTATAAATCATCCTACCTAAGCATAAAATATGATATCAAAATGGTAATGTGTAGAAGATGATATGATTTTTCAAAATCATAAGAAGCAACGGGAAGAATAATGAGACATTAATTGCACAGATGCCCATATTGTCAGTCGAGGATCTTTGTTGTTGCATAAGTGTTTCAAAGGTATGAGGCGAGTATTTAGAGTTGAATATAATAGAACTAATAGGATTGACAAATAATGTCAAGTTTTGATATCATCAGACATGAAGGTGTAACGGAATTACTACTTTATTATATCATGGATAACTTTATCTTACATATCTTACATCATCAAAACTTTACGAGTGTTGACACTTATGCTACGTGTCTCATGGTAGGATTCTAGATAAAAGTAATAAATGATAAGGATAGTAGCTTGGTGTTTGGGGTTTTTAAACTTATGAAGTGGGTTTCAGAAGGTCCTTCATATATAACTGGTGGCGAACTTGAATATCCTCGAGAGTTGTTTCCAGGTTAGAAATCCTAAACCGAGCAAAAGCAACGTTGTCTCTTAGTAATTAGGCTCCCATATGGCCCTGTTGTTTGCTTTTGAGCATTGATTTGCATAATGCCCTTTCTCTCCACAGGCATTACAAGTTATGGATACTGGTTGTAGGTTGTTTCTAGTGGATGGTCCTTTGTTTTTGCAGTTCCTGGTCAGATGACCTACCTTGTTGCAAGTCTGACACTTGATAGTGCAAGGTCCTATGTGATGTAGGGTGCATCTTTTACACAAGGGACGGTTTCTAGTATACCCATTGTTAGCAGTATAAGCCCTGAAGGTTTCTTGCCTCCTATTCTGTTGTTGGTGGTGATCATTGTTACGGTTGTTATTGTTGCGGTTATCTTGGTAGTTGTTGTTGTTGCGACTGTTGGAGTGGTTATTGTTGTTGCAATCATTGGGGTAGTTGTTGTTGTCGGTGGTGTTTCTTTCATTATCAAATTTTTGTTTGTGATCATTGGTTCCTTGCTCAGAATTGTGTTTTGTTACCTGATCCATTAACCTCTGGGTTATGGTAATGGCTTCCTCCAAAGTTTGAGGCTTTGAGGCGGTAACATTTCCTTCAATAATTCTGGGTAATCCTTCGATGAAAGCTTCCAGGAGTTTCTTGGTGTTTGGTACCATGTTTGGGCATAAGACTGCTAATTCTTGGAATCTTCTAATGTAGGTTTTAAGATCATTTCCTTTTACATTCAGATTATAAACTTCATCTTCTATTTTTCTGACTTCAGTTAGAGGACAATACTTGTTTGTTAGGAGCCTTCTCAACTCAGTCCAAGTGATCCTATTGGCTCGATCTATTCTAATGGGTTGGACGTATGCATTCCACCAGTACAAGGCGTCATCAGTCAGGGTAACGGTAGCAAATGTTACTTTATTTTCTTTGGCACATTTGCTACGAGAGAATACTTATTCGGTTTGTTCAAACCAGTGAATGAGGCCAACTGCTCCTTTTGTACCATTGAAGTAGAAAGGTTGACAGCTTATGAACTCTTTATAGCTTCCCATTTTTGTTACAGGAGTTCCAGTAGGTCCGGTGTTCCTGTTGGGATTGCTAGTACCTGCCATTGTTGCAGCTTGTGCTTCCAGAGCTGCGGAAACACTATCAGCAACTAGTTTCTTGATGGCAGCCTGAGTCATGGCTGGTGCTTCAGATGTTGATGTTCTTTTAGGAGGCATTCTATCAACATATAAAAGACAACATAGAATTAAGAATCCATAAAATGATTTAGTCGTATTACAAGTTTATAAAGATTTGTGATCATTCTTTGATAATACAAGATATAACGAAAAAATTTTGAATTCGAGAAATAGACACATAAATAATGGAATGAGTGATCTAATAGGAAGCTTAGTGTTTCTAAGTACAAAAAAATTGAGAAAATCAGATGGTAAAAGAACTATAGTAATCTCGGATAAAGATATGAGTCATCTTACTACAGGATATAGGATAGACAATCTTGACATACACTATTGGTATTATGAAACAACGAGGTATAATGGAATCACTACTGTATTAGATCAAAAATAACTTGTCTATGTAATTTATATAGCAAAATTTAACAAGGGTCATTATTTATACCATACAACTAGTGGTTAGATTCTAGAAAGCTGTAAACAACACATATCTAATATGATGGTTCTCCCTTGTTGTTTTTGAGTACTTGGATCTTGTTCAAAAGTCCCTTGATGACGAACCTGGATATCCTTCATGATTATTTCCAAAGATGAATATTCTAACAAGCATCTGACTTATTAGATTCCTTGGGGACTGGTTCACTTCCTAGTGGTCGTAGTATGATCCATAATGAGTTATCTAACTCTGCGAAGATAGATTCATCAAAGGGATAATCTGGTGGTGTGGTTGACCTAACTGGTGATGAAGATCCTACTGATGAAGATGGAGATATTGGAATGGGTGATTTAACAGGAGTCTCAGTGTCTTTAGGTGGTGGAATCTCTTCGGGAGGAAAGAAATCTCAAGAATCAAACATTGGTGATAGTGATAACACTGTAAATAGAGGCAAAACAACTGGGGTGGAATAGTAACTTATGGTAGACTAATGGCATCATATGCTTGTTTGACCTTCATATACGGATCATCATGTAAAGGTGAGAAGACTAGTGTGGCCAAAAGATACTTAGTTAAATCATTTGAAGAGTCAGGAGAAGTGTTTCCCGGTGTAGCTGGAAATAGTCTGGAACATTTGTAGAGGAAAAAGCATCCTTAATATCGGAATCAGATAGGACGATAATAGGGTGGTTGGATGAAGACATAACTGTGTAACAACCTAGTGTAAATAACATAAGTTACTTATATAATAGTATAGTAGTTATGTATCTTTACATATTATTCGGGAAATGCAGTGGCACGGAGGACTTTCTTGGCTAGAAGAAGAAAAGTAATTATAATTAAGGTTTTAACCTTGTTCTCTATAACTAGGCGCTAATACCAATCTGTAACACCTAATTTTAAAAAATATAGCAGCGGAAGCTAATCTGGGGTATTACTTCATAGTACAACAATCATAATCATAGAAAATGACTCATAAAGAGACATTTTGGAAAAAGATGTTATCATTCATTTATTCATCAGAGTTTTTACAAACAGAGGTCCCAAAATCTACAGGAAAACATAAAGTTGAATGATAACAGTTTAGCCATCTTCAAGTCCGTGCCACTCCGTGCCATATGTTGCTCAAATACGTAAGATAAACATGCTAAAAATATCAATACAATGGTTGAGTGAAATTCATAGGTTTATGGTAAATAGTGTGAATACAAGTCATCATTGATAGTGGGTTACGTTGTTGTACACCCATAAGTGAATTGCAACACATACAATTATTATGGAAAACAATATTAATAGTGTATTATTGCGTCTAAGCTCATGGCTCACACATTTAAACTAAATAGAACCGAGAGCCTCTATCCAAAGACATACTAGGAGCTACTACCCAAAGAGATATTGGGAGCTACTACCCAAAGAGATATTAGGAGCTATTACCCAAAGAGATATTGGGAGCTATTACCCAAAGAGATATTAGGAGCTATTACCCAAAGAGATATTGGGAGCTATTACCCAAAGAGATACTGGGAGCTATTACCCAAAGAGAGACTGGGATGTCTTATGGGAAAATAGAGGTAACTTATGTAATAATATATCAGGATAGCATATAGTTAGAAAAACACTTGTATTCATAGTTTATAGCATGAATCCCACACGGGATTTAGAAAACATATAAATATAAGACTATTTACAGTGATGGAACCATATCATATATCAAAATCACTTGTGTTTAATTTGTATAAAACAAGCATGTATCCCCCTCGCGGGAAATAAGTAAAGGTGATGCTATGAACTTCACCTTAATAGTACAGGGAAATTTGATTGATGGCAAAAGTATATCAAGTGAAAGTAACGGCTTTGTCACGCAACCTGAAGTAATATG
>BQNB010109676.1:0-22705 GCA_026074375.1 Tanacetum coccineum
GGTGTATTGTAAGAACTATAAATACCTCTTCCAACTTTGGAAGAGGTAAGCATCTATTCATTTTACACACACTCTTTAGTGTGTTTTCCTTAGTTTCTCTCAACCATTCTCTCTCTCTAACTTTCTCTCTCTAGATCTATACATGTTTGTGTAAAAATAGGATCCTGCATAACCCAAGCCCACAAAGTACCCCACAAGTCCTCCCATCATTTGAGGTATACACACCGCCCATGACTCACCCAGAAGAAGTAGAAGAAACCATAGGAACCCCGATGGAGGTAGAACCTTTGGACCACATAAAACTAGAGGATCTAAGCTTGGGTACTAGCACTCATGACCTCTTTCTTAGTTCTAAGAGATTTCCTAATGTTGATGAACCAGAGCCTCAACTTTTACTTAATTTTTCACCCTTAGATGTAAATCTAGGTTACAAAAGAGGAACCAACCTACCCATCAACCTATATACTCCGGGTAGTTTTAGAATGAAGGTAGTAAAACCCTTGACCATTTATACACCACCTTCACCCCACATGGCATACCTCTATCAAAATGGTGCATTTCGCTACTATCACCCACACTTGACCTTAAGTGTAGGGGAGGCCCAACCTTTACGCGTCAAATAAACATAGAGTCAGTCTCGTGACTCGAACAAAAACAAGTGCTTTTTGAAAGGCAACCCAATATTTTAAATTATTGCATCTTAGGTGTGTCTTGTGTGTTTTGTGTGTCTTGTGTGTCTTGTGTCTTTGTTTCGAGTCATATGATTGTATTGTCAAATCTCAGGTTTTATGCAGTATTTGGTACATGAAATAACTTAGAAGATTGCGTACATGAAATTTTTCATCAAAAACAAAAAGTGAATTTTCACAGAGTGTGGAGACGGCGTCACGATTTATACGTGACGCCGTCACCGTGACACTTGTGACGGAGTCAGGATATTCTTGACGGCGTCATGAGGCCAGTTACTAGAAAATTCAAATTTTTTAAGTATTTTTAAAAATATAACTTGTGTAACATCTAATTCTTTTGTAAATGTGCAAACACCTATGATTATGACATTACTCTCATCCTATCTTTATTGCTTTCATAGAGTCTAAACTTAGTTAATGAGGTTGTATTTATCATTCACCCGTGGATTTTACGCTTGGTGTAGTTGTCTTTGTCTTTGATTACAGATTATATTTGATGAGAAGAAGCTTGGAAGTTCCTAGGAAGTTTCATTGGACGATTCTCGGAGGACGATTTAACCAGTTATCGCATGTTTCTTCTCCATTATTGAGTAAACTAGGGGAGTACTAGTTTCTTTTCCTTGTTTTCTTTTCCCTTTATTCGTTTCAACGGGTACTTCTAGAGAACATTGGGGACAATGTTCAACTTAAGTGTAGGGGGAAATGAGCCTTAGAAACTATTCTTTCATTTGCCATTTGCTTTGTCCTTAAAATGATGGGTGATATATCGAAACATAACATAAGAGGTGATTTATACCCAAATTTAAAATTTTTATGATACATACCGATGAAAACCGAGTGTTAATAGCGTCTCATCGATAGGAATTTATATGACTAGCACAAAAACCCTCAAATTTCACCCCTAAAATGTGAGGTTCGCCCTTAGATGTTATACCTTTAGTTTGTTCGAGTTAAGGAGTGAGCAATCATGTGTGTCTATTCCGTCGTTACGGATGTGTATGCGTAGTTTCGTCGCCTTTTTGGGAACAATGGTATTGGTTACTTTAGTATCATGAGAGTGTACCGGTAGCATATTAAATTCTAAAACTTGTTTTTGTGATGCATCCTGAGACCGCACAGTAAGTATTAGGATTTACTTGATAAGAGGCATTAGGATTAACCCATGTTTTAAACCTGTAACTGTTATGATGGTCACCTCGATCATATAACTATCCCACACCCTTGCCATGCACTCATCTTTAGTGCAGGATACCCCTAGTACAACCCTCTGAGCCTATCCTTTTTCACGGTTCTCGTAATTTTCTAGTGAATTCGAGATTATTAATGAAGAGCATTGTCACCCTTAAACCAATCGTTACACTCAAAAAGCCTTAGCCTACCTTATATGTACTCACCTTTAGTACATTATTGTGTTTAACCCAAGTTAATTATTGAGTACACGGTTGCTAAGTCCTTATCCTTGTAAATACAGTTTTGGGACGATTATGATTCATGATAGTAGTTATTTCGTGGAAGAATAGGGAAGAAAAGTAAAGTCAATACCCCCATATGTTTGTTAAAAGATCTCCATGTTATTTTGATCCATCTCAAATCAGGTCATTAGTTAGATTGTAAATATCAAGCATGTAAAAGCTCAAGTGTAGGGGTACGCATTATAAACCCCATGTGATGTATTATGTTATTCAAAAAAAAGAGAAAAGAAAAAAAAAGAGATTAATGTAGAGTTGTGTAGAGTTTGCATATTCTTCGTCGAGTAGTGGCTTAGCAAACCAAACCAAGTGAGTTTTGTGTAAATAATTAGCTAACCCTTCCACTCCAAATTCACCCAAAGCCACCCAAATGTATCCCATCTGTTTTCGTTTCCATTATATGTTATCTTACACCTACACCCCACAACCCTTTAAAGGACCTCTTATATAGTAATGAATAATATTTGTGCTTAGCGGTGAAGGTTTGATCCTTTACCAAGCCTATGATAATTTATATGCTATGACAGGTAATGAGTGTTGATTTTCTGTTTCCCCCTTATGTTATAATTTATCATACCTCCGAGTGAAAGAGAGAATCCCAAACACTTATGTGAGGTGCTAGTATATATTTTCCGGGATTTAATTACGAGGTCTAGAAGGTTGTATTGTAAAATACTTTTAAAGAGTAGGTTAATGACCTATTTTTGTTTTGTATAGGTCGAAAAGCCCATTTGCTGAGGTCCCACAAATTCCCAAGTGTAGGGGTATTTGATAAGGTGTCATTTTATACACTTTTTAGGGGTCTTTAAACCCCCTAAATTGTGAATTTATGCCCAAAATAGGTACTTAATCGTTCCTTTTCAGGTATTTAGCATTTGGAAGGCATTTGGAGGAAATATACATGACTTGGGTTCATTTAGAGAAGAAACGGACAAGACTACGGACTTACACCAACATCTCTCAATGAATTTATGGTTTTTCAGAGGTATGGGACGGCGTATCATGATTCACGTGACGCCTGTTCACAACTATCCCATGACACGTGTCACAAGAATTAACGATGGCAGTCAGCTTGCAGACCTCATCCAAGTCTAGAATATTTACTTCACGATGGCGTCACGATTAAAAGGCGACGCCGTCGCAGCGATATTTCTATATATACAAGCCGAAATTAGGGTTTTAGGTGTGTAACTTTCGAGTAAAAAAGGGGGACGAACCCTAGTTCATTTGGCAGCTTATTAGGATGATTTTAGGGCTTCAAAACCCTATTGTACCTCTTTCAATTCATGTTTTAATCAAGTAAGACTATCTTAATCATTCAATATGTCTTGTTGTTTGATTCTTATTTGTTCGTGCTTTATTTTTAACATGTTTGGCTAAACCCTTTGTTGTATTCATTTACGATTGTATGAAACCTAAAATATAGATCTTAGTGGTGTTGCTTCTTGTGATGAATATGCATGTTAGGCTTTAGAAAACCAGCTTTTGTCTGTATCGCTGTTGATATATCTAGGGAAACATGATTGTGTAGAAAGGATACCATCGGGTAACAATCTTCATACTACCTTGCCCCTTTATGGTTGATCCACTTTTAATATATTTCAAATGAATTTAATTTACTCTTGGGGGCGGGTTTGGTTTCATACTACTTTACTTGTGTTTTGGCCTCTACGGAATATTAAATAGGACGGGTGGGTTGTGTAATTTGTTAATGACTTTAGGGAAAATAATTACATGATTCATTGGTATGTGCTTAATTACACATATATTTTCCATTAAAAACGGGACTTAAATGAACCCAAAAACGTACCAAAAGCATTGTATTATATGTTTTGCGTTTGTTTGTGCAGGAAAGGATAATCATGAAAAGATGAAAACAAAGCCAAATACGACAAAACTGAGCACGGAATGGGAAATGTGGATAAGTCGATGCCAAATCGAAGGACAATAAGTCAACCAAGTCAAAAAGTCAACAGAAAAGGTCAAACAATCAAAGTCAAAGTCAACTCGAGAAGCTATATCAGAAAAATATAACCTTTAGGGATGAAATTGCCTAATCAAAGTTATTTTTACAAAATAGAAAAAGAACATGGGCTGAAATTGCTAATTATTGAAAATACGACTTTTAGGGGCTGAAAATTGCCAACCCCTAAGTTGTATTAAACAAGGACTGACTTTGACAACATGTTATACATAACATGAGGGTGTTAACCTGTCATGGTTCCTAAACCTACACACCACAAGGACAAGTGTGTATGATAACCTTTAAACTTTTAGGGACTTAAACTTGTCTCTACCTCTTAAAATTCTACCTTAGTTACACTTATATCTCCATTTTCTGCCCATTTTAAATCCCACCACGGTCATCATGAGCTTTCACACCACCACCTTTGAACTGCAACACCTATTACCTCATGGATATAAACTTCACACACCCCTCTATCTCCCCCAGCTCTTTAATTTGCTTTATTGGCAATCCTTCACCATTTTCAAGTATTTTGATGGCTGTTTGATCAAAAAGATGCACAAAATGATGAATGGCTGAGATTACTTTTATCAAGTCCCTCACACAACAAAAACACCTTGTGAAGCCCTCACAAAAGAAGCACAGGTGAGAAGACCAAGAAGAGAAGATTTCGGCTATAAATAGAGCCTTTTGTAAGCCTTTAAGGCATCTTAGCAAAATCTTATCAAAAACTTAGCTTAATTTTAGTTTAATTGTCATTTTTTTCAAGCATTCATAGCTTATTGTACTTCTACTTTCAGCATTGTACCTTTTTAAGAATTAATCAAGTTTTTTGAGGTTTATTCCCATTTTTGAATTCTAAGTTTTAAGTCATTAATTTATGCTTAATGGTGTTTAAAAAAGTTCTCAATTTAGCTTAATGATAAGCTGTTTATATTAGCAAACCTAAAAAGTTAAGTAGTAAAGTAAAAAATCAATAAAAAATAAAAATAAAAAAAATCTCAAAAAAAAATACCACAGCTTATATTTTGGAGAATGGTCAAAAATGAATGGACCAAGGGTTGAATGGATTCAGAGATAATTGGACTTAGGGGTGATAGAATTAGTTTTAGATTCCTTTACTTTGGACTTTTGTAAGTTTTCATTTTTAATTTTCTGCATTTTTTACTTAATATTACTGTAGCATAGCTTATTTCAGCTTATTAGTGCTTATTTCCTATTTGAATGTGCTTATTCATGCTTATTGAGGTTGTTTAGTGCTTAAATTCCAGTCTTGTAGTTTATGAATCATTTGTTTAAATTTTTCTTAAAAATTGTCAATTTTAGCTAAAATTGTCATTAGCTTTTTGGGCTTATTTAAGTGCTTAATTGTAGGATCGATATTCCTTAATGAAACACTGATATACTGTCAACTATGCGGAATCTAGTTGGCAGTACTTAAGAAGAACACACAATAGTTTCTCAAACGATTTCTTTTATAAACCTTTTGAATCTGCCTAAATTGCAGATCCCTAAATACAATACTAATGATTCGTGTTTTTCGTTATCTATCTTAATATCTTCCTAGAGATCCTTTTATAAACATAAGGATAACCTCTAGTAGATGTACAGTCCTTGTATGACATAAACACTAATCAATACTAATCATTAAACTAACTGTTACAAGATAAATGCTAAAACAACCGTTTAAACTTTATAGTTCCTATAATAACGACAGTACTTTGACTTTTCACTTCTACGCAGACAGTACTTTGATCTTTCATTTAGCAGAACTTTAACTTTTTCATGGCAGAACTTTGACCTTATGAGTGTTTTTCCCAACAATTCATCCCCTAACTTGATTTATACTTGATTGACTTCGAGTTTCTTGATAGTGGGTCTTCTTTGTTTAGAGAGTATACATTTTATTTTCTTTTAAGCTTCATCCTTTAACGCATCTTGTTACTATCTGTTTGAATGCAATCTCTTGATAAACACTTCTTTGAAATTCTTTGTCTTTGCATAAACAAATTGTCTTCTCAGCAACATGTCTTTCAGCAACATGAATGGATTTTATGATCCTTTACCAAGTACCATTCAATCTTGGCTTAGGTCAGTTCATTTGGTCTAGAAAAGGTATAATCCATGATGAAACTGAAAATCACTTCATCTCTCAGAACTTGATCATAGTGTGTTGAGTACTATTTGAGCTCTTTGGTCAAGTCATACAACCATAAACGGATTTGATTAGTCTTTTACCTGTGCCGTTTGTAAGGACTAGCCAACTATCAGTTAATAAAACATTGGTGAGTTGAATACCATATAGTTTGTGAAAACTATTAAGCTATCAACCGGATTTTGGAGTTACTCTTTACCATAAAGCCGTTGGCTTTGGAGTAGCAATTATTTCAGTGTTAAATACCATGGTGTATTGATCACCATACAATTTTTGGTAAATTGTCAACCACCAACAGATTTGAGATGTCTTTACCAAAACTGTTTTGATTTGGACTAGTCAATTCTTATGTTTGTAAGAACATGGTGATTGAAATACCATTTGCTGTGTGGTGGTTAACAACATCAATCCTTAAAACAGTTTGATATTCCAAATATTGGTGCCTTAAATCTTTTTCACACTTCATATCTTCACCACATTTCAAAAACAACTTTTTAACTAGCAGTACTTCATCAAAGGTACTGTTTGTTTTACATAGCAGTACTTTGACAACGTACTGCTTGTTCATGGTTAATCTTTTTATCAAATTGATATATATAAAAGAAAACTTGATAAATGCATTCCAGTTTATTTATGAATTGTCACCATCTTTTGTTGTCCACTAAAAGATAAAATGTTTCAACGTAAGGGTTGTATCATTTCTCATCTCAACTTCCATGCCTATGATCTAGCATCTCTTATCATCAACTCTCTTGATTAGAGGATACTTCTTTTCTGCTAGCATGGAATCATAGTACCATCTCTAATTTAGTGTATGCACTCCTGAGATTCATGAAGCTCCATCTTATGATTTCCCATTCTTTTGATCCTTCCAGAAGTCATCATACTTGTTTCAGCCGTCTCCCAAAATAATGGTTAGATCACCTAGAAGCCCCCCCCCCCCCCCCCCCCCCCCCCCAAAACACAACTATCAAACCTAAGCCGGTTGGAGGAATGTGCTTTAATAGTCTTGAACAACTCGCATATAGGTGATTTCAAATCTTATATATAAAGATATGCAGTATTCCCAGTAAAGTTATCAAAAGCCCTGAAGTGATTTTTGCTCTGTGAATGATGAGAACTTCACCATTGGTGAATCAATAGCTTGCTGTCGTAATATGGGAGATTCATTCTATTGACTCTCTTTTTGTGGATTCTTTTTCAAAGTCTACAACCCTAAGATAGTTTTCTAAGATCATCAAATTGTTTCTGTTCTCAAACTTAGGCTTCTTTGATGGCTGTTCTTCAGATTATGTGTAGCTTTCCTTTTTCCCTTAAGAGTCTTTTTGCTTCATCTTTCCTTCAAACATCTCCCTTTCTTTTCTTGAATCATTGAATAAAGTCTTTGAAAGAGTTTTAATAGTTGCTTGATCTTTTAGTCATACAATTCATAATCTGTGGTATACTTGAGTTTTTGCAAAATTTTTGTATCCTTGACCTTTAAGAAATTTCTATCAATTTGATTTCTTTTTGAGCAAGAGAAGATAGGTTTCCTCTAAAGTAGTCTTTGGCTTTGTTTTCGTCAATTCTTCAAACCCTCTTTCTTTCTTCTTCTTGCATCCCATTCAGCTTGATTTTTCTAGCAACTCCTCATCATTTGTAAGTCTCATGCTTGATTTGTTGAAGAGTTAATTTCTTCTTTTGGGTTCTTCTACCAAGATCCATTTGACTTTGTCTTTCGGAGTCAGTAGCTTTGTGATGATTGTTGTGTGGAGATTAGAGATTGTTATGGGACAGGAATGCTCAAACCTCTTGTCTGGAAATTACGCAACAAGACTTCAGCTACTTTAAGTTGTTTCTTCAGATTCATTACACTTGAATTGGACGGAGTGGGCTTGAAGATGCTTCATCTTCAAAATTTAGTGTCCTTAGAGTAATAGTACCCTGTATAGCAGTACTTTGAGTTGTCTCAAATCCCAAAAAAAAACCCAAAAAATTTTCTGTTTCTCCACTCTTTATCATTAGAAGTCTTCTTTCTCTCAATATTAAAATTCTTCAGTTCTCATCACTTTTTCTTTCAAATCAGGATTATCAGTAGCAATCTTTATCAGCAATATTATCAAAGAAAGGATCTGCTGTATCTTCTTCTTGAACATAGTGCTCTTCAGACAAAGTACCTTCATCCTTATTCCTCCCCATTTTGACTGAAGACACTGTCTTTTTATGCTTCTTTTGCTTCTTTTGCTTCTTTCTTTTCTTCTTAAGATTCTGGCTTTCTACCCAAAAAGCATGATGTTTGACCACTGGCTGTACGAATTTGGATAGTTTCTTGAGCTTGGCTTTGAGCTTGATAATCTGTTTAGCTGAGAAAGGTTTGTCCGCTTGAGTCTCTTAACTTCATGTTCAAAGAACTATTATATCTAAAAGTCCCTCATCTCCTCCAGATGTTTGAGACGCATTGTGGGAGTATTATCATTGGGAGATTAGGAACAGAAGCAGTTACGTGTATGCAGCAGTACCCTTTGTAAGGGATCAGTACTTGAACTGAATCAGAATCATGGTGGTGTAGCTGTACCATGGAAGGATGCAGTACCTTGTTACTAGAAGCAAGTACGTGAGAATGAGCAGCACTTGAGGTTGGAGTGCCTTGAGCATCCTTGCAGAAATCGAAGCCCTAGAATGAGGACTCACAGTACTATGTTCTTACTCCGCGGCAATGTGTTACTACCTCTAACATAGATGTAATCAAAGGTGTAATCCTACACGAGAACTTAAGGACTCTGCTTCCTCGATGATGTAAAACCTTAGAAGAAGTGAAAACGGATGGTATTAATGTCCTGAGGTTCTGTCTACTCATCTAACTGCTTGTTCAATAACAATTGAACGAACCTAGGATCCATAAGAAAAGGTGTAATTTGAAATTTGTCCTAGAATTCCAGTTTGAATCATCAAGGAGAAATTAAACTTTTGGTTTGAGGCTAGACCTACAAGAGTAGAGGCAATGTTTGTCCCAAATTGTTCCCATGAAGTGCTCTTAGGACTTAAACAGTGGAGTAAGACTGTGAACTAAATACTTCCACTGTGGGCTAAATAGAGGTTTAGAGAAAGTGAGTTGTGCTAAGTTACCCTAGGTAGCCAATGATCTTCTGAGCAAGTCCTTAATACTTGGCTTAGGAAAGCAATCAAAACTCCATTTTCATTTACAAAGAGTAGGTCAGCTCGAATGGTTTGCTTCAGATTCAAAAATATTCTTGCCTGCTACCTTGACGCGGATAGTGAGGTACGTCATTGATCACTTTGAGAGGAAGCGGTAAGCCCAAATTGTTGAAGCCAAGGACCGATGAGATCAGGATCAACCAACAAAGAGTAATTAATGGAGCAGCCAGTAAGAAAGTCGATGATTTGATAAAAATCAGCATTCTGAGCCGTCTTTTCCACACACGCAATCATGTTGTGCTTGTTACAAGTGCGAATATTTGCCATTTGAAGGGAAATTAATGTGGTCTGGAGTTGTAATTTATAAATAATTAGTATGAAAAGAGATAAGTGAGAAAAAAATTCAATTCAGTTTGAGATTTATATAGGTTGTGTGGATATCTATGAAGTTACAGTTGTAAATGCGGTTTTAGTGCAAATAACGTAGTTTGACTCGTTGACCGAACGGTTAGTAACAGTACTTTGTTGTTAAGCATTACTTCTAAGACAAGCAGTACTTTGTGTTGGCTAAGCTGTTCTTTCAAACAAAAAAAAATTTCCAACTCAATTGTGCAACGACAACCCTTAACCTTGCCAAACTATCTCTTCAAATCATTCAAACCTCTGATTAAAACTTAATATCCTCCCTAAAATGTAGCTAGAAGTGCTTCCAAAAAATCCTATTATCCAAACCATTACTTACCTTGATTCACCAGTACTTTATATGTGATCCTCCCCTCAAAAATAGCTATGGGTTCATCATCCCAATTGTTACCACCAAAAAGTTAAATCTTGCCAAGTCAAAGCCTTTGGTGATCAATCTGACTTCTTTGTATTCAGTATGAACCTTGACTACATTAATGAGCCTTTGCTCATAACAATCTCGAATGAAGTGATGTCGAATCTGAATATGCTTGGTCTTTGAGTGAAAAACAGGATTTTTCACAATGCAAATGGTGCTCTCATTGTCTATATGGATTTCAGTGTTCATGAAGTTAAATCCATAATCAAGTAGTTGATTTTGCATCCAAAGAACCTGAGCACAACAACTTGCAGCTGCTACATATTCTGCTTCTGTAGAGGAGATAGCCACAATTGTTTGTTTCTTGCATTGCCAAGAAACTAGTCTTCTGCCAAGATATTGACATCCTCCTGAAGTTGATCTTCTATCATGGTTGTCCCCAGCATAGTCACTATCCGAAAAAGCTTCCAAATGAAAAGGAGAGTCTTTAGGATACCATAAACCCAAATTAGGTTGATGTTTGAGATACCTAAAGATCCTTTTGACAGCATGTAGATGAGAAACCTTTGGAGTGACTTGAAATCTTGCACACAGACAAACAGCAAACATTATGTCTGGTCTTGAAGCAGTTAAGTACATGAGACACCCAATCATAGACCTGTAAAGATGTACATCAACATCTTCACCTTCTTCATCTTTTCCTAAAGATTTATGAGCTTCAATAGGAGTAGATGCTGGCTTAATGGTTCTAAAGTCAAACTTGTTGAGAATGTCTTTCACATATTTGTCTTGACTTAGAAAAATACCACCATTAGATTGCTTGACTTGAAGCCCTAAAAAGAAAGTGAGTTCACCCATGGAACTCATCTTGAATTCCTTTTGCATAAGATCTTCAAAATCCTTCACCATAGAAGACTTGGTAGATCCAAAGATGATATCATCAACATATACCTGTACCAACATGATATCTCTTCTATCCTTCTTAATAAACAGAGTTTTATCAATAGCCCCTCTCCTATATCCATGCTTCAAAAGAAAAGTTGAAAGTCTTTCATACCATGCTCTTGGAGCTTGATGCAGGCCATAAAGTGCCTTGACAACTCTGTAGACCTTGTTTGGATGAGCAGGATCTTCAAAACCTGGAGGCTGTTTGACATACACTTCTTCTGTGATGTTGCCATATAAGAATGCACTCTTGACATCCATCTGATAGACAATGAAGCCCATGAAAGATGCAAATGCCAAAAAGAGTCTGATTGCTTCAATTCTGGCAACTGGTGCAAATACTTCATCATAATCCACACCTTCTTCTTGTCTGTACCCTTGTGCAACTAGGCGTGCTTTGTTCCTTGATAATATACCACGTTTCATCTCTCCTTGTTTCTAAAAAACCCAATATAGTTTCCAATCACCCTCTTGCCTTCTGGTAAGTCACATAACACCCATACCTCTTGTAGCTTGAATTGAAGCAGTTCTTCTTGCATCGCTTCAACCCAACTTTCATCTGCTAAGGCTTGAGAGACTTTCTTGGGTTCCTCTTGAATATAGAACAAGCAAACAAGCATGTTTGTTATCTTTTTGGTTAGTACTATTTTGCTGTATAAGAAAAGTCAGCAATGCTTGATGTTGATTTGAAGTACTGTCTTGAAGCTTCTTCCTTAGTTTGAACCCCCAGCAGTTACTTTTGCCAATAATTTGACCTTTGAGGATTGAATCTTATGAATTCTAGTGTGGGAGTAGAGGGAACATCAATGGAGGATCCGAAGTTTGTGGTAATCAGCTACTCCGCCCTTCCTCAGCATCAAAAGATTTGTAGAGAAAACACAATCTGTGGAGTATCATCATCAGAATCTGTAGGTGTATTGCCAGTACTTTGAGGAGAGTATAGCAGTACTTAGAGAGAAAATTACTGTAAACATATTCTTTTCCTTTGTCAATAAGATATCTCTTCTATTCCTCTCAAAAGCGAATTCCTTTGAGCATCATTATAGCTTGTGCAGAGATTCATGAAGCATCAAAACTTACAAGCCATCATAGTAAAGCCTTTATCTTCAGAGGACAATTTTTAACTATCTTTTGCAGCAGTTACGTTCCTCTGGAGGCATAGGCTAGTGTAAGAACAATGAATTGCTGGTCATCTAATCTTCGCATCATCATAAGTTATTCCTTGTTGCTTTGAATCAGCATAGTTTACTTTCCGAAGTGAAAGTAATTCATGGATGAGGGTTAAAATGGTCAAGATCAAAACATCCAATCAGGACCTTATTCCCTTTTGATTACTCCTATTCTCAAGAAAGTTTACATGAAGACAATCTTGAACCTTTCTTGTGATCCTGTTATAGACTCTAAACCCTTTGCTGTTAGTAGAATATCCCAACAGATATCCTTCTTCTGACTTGCCATCAAACTTACCCAAATGATCCAGAGTATTAAGTATAGTCAGAGAGCATCCAAAAGGTCTCATGAAACTGATGTTATCGGGAGAACTTCCCATCAAGATTTCCAAGGAGTCTTCATTTGAGGTTTAGTCACCAACACTCTATTAAGCACATAACAAGCAGTATTGACTGCTTCAGCCCAAAATTGAATAGGTAGAAGGGAGTCTGCTAACATAGTTCTAGCAGCTTCAATGAGAGTCCTATTCTTTCTTTCTGCAACACCATTTTGCTGTGGAGTCCTGGCAATGCTATATTCTCTCTTGATTCCTTTCTTGGCACAAAACTCATTCATAAGTTGATTCTTGAACTCTGTTCCATGATCACACCTGATGGTCTTCACTTTATGTCTTAGCCTGTTTTCCAAACCCACAATCAAATCATGAAGCATATCATATGTTTCATCCTTGTAGGCCAAGAAAAACACCCAACTGAATTTGCTGCAATCATCAGTGACCACCAAGCAGTACTTCTTCCTATTTACACTCTCCACTGAAACAGGTCCAAACAAATCCATATGTAGCAATTCAAGAGGTTCTCTGACAGTTCTTTCCTCAATCTTCTTGCAAGATGCCCTGTGCTGTTTACCCTTTCTACATGCCACACAAGAGTGATCAAGCTTGAATGTCTTTGAAGGTAAACCCCTAACCAGATTGCCTTTAACCAACTTGTTGATATTTTTGAAGTTGACATGCCCCAGTCTTCTGTGCCATAGGACAGCTTCATCCTCTGTTGCCTTTGCAACCAAACAAGTGATTCCACCAGAAGGAATAATGTTCTTTAGATCCAGGCTGTAGACATCATTCTTTCTAGGAGCTCTAAGAATTACCAGATCTTCATCAACAAACTTGAACTTTGGAGATAGGATAAGACATTCTTTATCTGTGAAGAGAACATTGTGCTTCTTATCACAGATTTGAGAAACAGATAAAAGATTAAACTTGAGCTCTTCCACATAGCTAACTTTCTCAAAATCTAAGCATGATGTCTTAATGGTTCCTTTTCCTGAGATTCTTCCACCTTTAGAGTCATTTCCAAAGGCCACATAACCACCTTTGAACTCTTTAAAATCAGACAACTTGTCCTTGTCTCCTGTCATACTTCCAGAGCATCCACTGTCAATGATAGCATAGTCCTTGAGATCTTCCTCTGGATTGCCCTGTACAAACAAGTTAAAGAATTAGACTCTTTTAGGGACCCAAGTCATAACTGACTTGGATACCCCTAATGGAGTTACATACTCAAATTGCTTGAGTGTGTAAGATCCATTACCCCTATTCACAGAATCTAGATATTTCCCTTTTGGTTTCCATGTTTGTTTTGGACTTATCATTGCACTCTTTTTGACAGTTTGTGGAAGTACTGCTTGGGATCCAACAGTACTTCCTTTCTTTACCCAGATCGATTTAACAATTTTCTTGGGTCTTTGTGGTCTATGAGGAGTCCTTGTGGTAGAAGATCTCGATGATGGTGAGTAACTTGAGATTCTAGGTCTTCTATTATCCATCCTTGGATAATAACTTCCATCAGTACTTCGTGAAAGTACTGCCTGTGGTACTCTAGATCTAGCAGTACCTTGATAAGTCACATTAGCAGTACTTTTTGAAGGTACTGTTTGTGTCATTTTTGGTCTAGCAGTACTTATCAACCCATCCCTTGTAAGTACTGCTGATGGAATAAAGGATTTCCTTTGGTTGTAGAAATTAACTATGGTTCACCCTAATGATGTTATTCCACATTTGTCTTGAGTGTCCCTTGAACCTGTGTGTCCCTTAGTTTTATGAGTTTTGGGTTTTGGGTTGAAGGTTCCTTTCATGAAAATTACAATCCTTGATTAGGTGATTAGGACTGTAACAGACAAAACATAATTTACCCCCGTTGTGCCCAACGTCCCCATTTTTCTAGATCCATGACCAACACTGTTTTGACTTTTTGGTGACTTTGTTGTTCAAAGGAGTTTTTCACTATACCATGTTTCAAAATATTTTCACTATTTCTGAGTTAATACAGTTTTTTTTCTTTTGAGAATTGAAAAATCATTCCATCATCATCACATCAACCCAATCCTCCAATTAAGACTTTATGTCATCAATTTTCTGGTTGACTAGTTTTTGTTTTCTCTTGATTAACATACCTTATTCCTAATGGCTAGTGTCATAGAATCCCTGTAAAGAGTACATTAGCCCTAGGTGGTATGATAGAACCTGTTGGTGGAGGTACCGAAAGGAATTCCTTTTGTCTTTTGGAAAGTTTGATACAAAGATTCATTTGAATTTGAATTCCCAGAAGAATTGGTCACTTTCCCATAACCACTACTAGACTGACCCCAAAATCCTATAGCATTATTTATCAGACAAATATCTTTGTTGTTTAAAACTCATTTTGATAGTACTGAAGCATTTGACTAATTTTTTCAAGTTTTAACCTTGAAATCATCTCTTTTCCTGTTAATCTTGATTCTAGTTCCTTTTGCTTTTTCTTCTATTTATCAAATCCTCTTAACTTTAAGACATAATTCCATCTGTCATACTAATCAGCCCCTGCAAATTCCATGTCATATCATGTGTATTTATAAGGTAATACTTCTAATGACTCTAAGCTCATTTGATATCCTAGAGATTTCAGTCCTAGCCATTTTGAAAATTATCTCTTTATCAGTTTGATAACTTTAAGCAACGCTTTTATAAGATTTACTACATTTTGGAACAGTAAGGAACCTCCATAGTTTGTAGCAGCCATCAAAAGCTAAAGACACTGGTGTATCATCAGCTTTGTTGCTCCGTCAAAATCCACCATGTCCATTCTTGTCCAAGTGCACATGTTCAGCATCAAACTTCATGCTCCGAATCAGCTTGTTTCACACTTCAGTCATTGCCATCATACAAATGTCACTGGTTTCATTCATCAAATTTCCTTGGTCCAGTCAATATCTTTCATTGATGTCCCTGTTTCCTACCAATGTCTTTTGAGTTTGGAATCGTGGTTCAATAGCCACAATCCCTTTTCATTAACGACCATTTTTTCTCTATTATCCTGGTATTTAGCAAATCTACACTCCCTAGCAAAATGACCCAACTTTTGACAGTTAAAGTCTATTCCAATCCTTTGTAACCTTATTCAAAGGTAATCCATTCTTTGGCTTGAGTTCAATGGGTATTCCTGTTTTCCCTCATAAACTTCTTATCCTTCAGTTATCATAGCAACTTGCCATCGAATATCAATTTTTCCCATAGCATCTTCATCAATTTGGCAGCATTGTCTTCATCATCATGCATTTTAAGCATGGATGCTTTGTTGAGCAAGAAGGAGTCGAATGAATTTTATCATAGTGGGAAGTACATTAGGAGAGTTTGCACCTTGCTTGAGGTATCCTGAGTCTATCCCTTTCTGAACATTTGCTAGATCAGCAGTACTTTTGTGTTCAAAGTACTGCCTTTGACTTTCAGTGGACAAAAAAAGCAATATTTGAGATGTATTGAGATGAAAACCACTCTTCCAATTCATGCTCAAAGCACCATAAGTTTGTTGTAGAGATCATCAAACTCCAATTCATCCAATCCAGGTTGTCCCCGAATCATTGTAGCAACTACATGCCACACAGATGGTAGGCTTCTTAGAAACTTCAAGTTAGCATCTTCTTGGGACACTTTAGCATCATATAATTCAAGCATGCTAAGATAGCTGAAACCTTTCGTAAGCTTAATCTAGCGCTTCCCTAGATCCGATAGTAGAAAAAGTCATCGAATTGTTGTTTCAAAAGATTCTTTTGCATCTTCTTTGATGCTTCGTTTCCTCCAAATCTTGCTTTTATGGCTAACCATAAAGTTCTTGCATCAACAGCATCATGAAAACTGAGAAGATGTCTATCAGGTATAGCAGAAAGCAGTATATTAAGAGCTTTCTCATTGTTTCTTCTTGCGTTAGCAGCAAGCGAAGTTTTTGGTGCTGACGAGGATGCAGGATCAGTTGTGGCTTGGTCTCCATTGGTGATTATATCCCATAGTATATGATCAGTGATAGCAATATATTGTCGCATCATCATGTGACCATAGGTCATCTTCACCCATTCTTGATCAAGGATTCTTAGAGCATGACGGACTAGGTGGGATGGATAGTTTCAGCTACAGACATCAGTTTATTAGGTTTTTGAAAAAGAATTCGAATGATTAAAGTTCTTCTAGATCAGAGTCTCTCCACAAGCTCTGAAACCATTTGTAGGATCGATATTCCTTAATGAAACACTGATATACTGTCAACTATGCGGAATCTAGTTGGCAGTACTTAAGAAGAACACACAATGCTTAATCAAACGTTTTAGTTAATATATTATATCTCTTTGAATCTGCCTAAGATTGCAGATCCCTAATACAGAATACTAAGATGTATTTTTCTATATCTCTGCTAATACCTTCCTAGAAATCCTTTTATAAACATAAGGATAACCTCTAGTAGATGTATAGTCCTTGTATGACATAAACACTAATCAATATTAATCATTAAAATAGCTGTTACAAGATAAATACTAACATAACCGTCTAAATGATAATCTTTTAAGATTACTTTATCCACGGCAGTACTTTGATCTTTAACTGGCAGTACGTTGACTTTCTACTATAGCATGTATACATTGAACCCTTTTTGCTTAGCAGTACGTTACCTTTTGACTGAGTATTTCCCAACAGAGTGTTATTTTATAGCCTAAGTGTGGAGGCGTGCTTCTTTTCGTATAGTAAGTGAGTTTCGTTTTGCAGGATTCCCTCAATATCATGAAAGACCCGTGCTTGTTTTCAATCCTCCAATCATCCGTTTTGATCTTTTGCTTTATTATGTGAAATCCTCAATCTTGATCATGTAAATTATGTTGTTCCCCCTTTCACACTTGTAAGTTTTTTGCAATTATGCCTTTTCATTCCTAAGTGTGGGGTTACAACCCGATATTTTTTTGAACATTGATGCCAATGTTTTTGATTCTAAATGTGGGGGATTTCAAACAAATGGTGATCTTACCTGTGCGCATGCTGTGTCCCTCGCACCCCGTTTTGCCAAAAATTTTAATTTTTAAAGGTCTTTCTATCTAGTTTATAATTGGTATCATAAATATATAGTAAAAATAATTTTGTAGAAAAATGTTGAAAAATATAAATAGTTTATTGAATAAAAAAAATAGTTGACACGAATGTAGGCTTTCCGTTGGTGAGAATGAAAAGTAAATTTTGACCTGACCGGTTTTATATCTTAGTTTTCTCCTTAACTGAAAATAGATCGTCTTTGCTAATCTTTTATACAAGGAGTTATAAAATGCTAGTCTAGCTTTAAAAAGTCAAGACTTTGCAAGTTCCCATAATTGATTTTAAATATGCAAGGATCGATTTATTAGGCTAAGTTATTACGAGTTCTCATGTTATTTATTAGAAATATTTTTAAAAATTGTGAAGAACAAGAGATTAATAGAGTAGATGAATAATTTTTCGAAGCAAAACGTAGAATAGTTTGGATTTCTTTAAGGCTCATGAGTGTTAATTGTGACTTTTTCTCCCATAAGCTTGTTTCACTTTTATATATTATTGTTTAATAAATAGAGTTGTGTGGTTTTTTGGTTAATAATTAGTTAATAGAAGTTTTCTTAGTTCTTTTGTGATTAAGATGAGTACACATTAGAATAGTTTAATTTGCAAAACTATATGTATCACATTAATACATAGTTTTGCTTATCCCTTAAAGAGCTTAGGGTAGATGGGTGGTAATTAGAATTTAAAATTTAAGTTGAAATTATAGCCTTAATTCATTCCATAAAGAGCCTTAGGAGGTATATACATGAATGGTGCCCCTTGCTTATAGAAACCTAATAAAAGCCATCTTTATGTCGACTCGATGTGGGACATAACTTGATGATATTGTGTATCATTTTGGAAAAGGGTCTAGAGCTAATAATGCTACTTATTACCGTTACGCATTATTTTGGAATTAAACAATATCGAAATAAAGTCTTAAGAGAGCCGTTCGGGTATATTACTTAAAAAAATCTTGAGATACAAAATTAGGAATAGGGAGGAAAGTAAGATCACAAATTAACTATATGAGTAGATTAGCATCATAACGTTTTAATTAATACAATGATCTTGTATTTAAGCTTGTCTAGAGAGATGAAAGTCAGGGGGACTATTAATTTATTCCATTTGACACTTTTTGTGCTTTTTGTTCCGTGATCCTAAAAGTTATCAATGAATAATGAAAGCATTACATTATGTCACACATGAATAAGTTGTAAGTTGGTTTGATTGAAAATTTTTTTAAAAAAAAAACAAAAAAAATAATAAAATAATAATAATAATAATAATAATAATAATAAAATAAATAAATAAATAAATGGGTAAAACGGGGTGCTTGCAAAATTAAATGATTTTTTGAACTTTTTAATGGACCTTTTCTGTTCTTGTTTAATTGTGAGGGGTCATAAGTTAAAAGGGGATACAATTATTTATTTCCGAGTTTGAATTATTTACATTGCGTGCGGGACCAACAATGACTTAGTGTGGGAGAATTTGATGAGCGCTAAAATACACATCTTTTATAACCCGGAAAACACTATTAATTAAACTAAAAATACTAAAATATGCTTAATTATATTGCAAATATATTTGTTTGGTATTTTTTTATGTCTTGCAGGTAAAAGGATTAAAAACGCGGCAAAAACAAGAAATTATCGGGCTCAATTTGGTCAAGTCTAATTATTACTCAAGCTAAGATGAAGTCGTGAAAAGTCATCGAGCATACCAGTGAAAAGAGCACGAGAAAATGGATTCAACAGTGCCCTCGGATTTTATTGGGCCAGCCTGTAACCCATTTTATGGGCCGGACCAGCCCAAGCCCAAGTAAAGCCCATTACCAAGTCCTAAATAAATTAGTTAATAATATTGAATAAGGAAGTGAGACCGTCTGCTGCACGTGAGATGAAATTAAATTCATCTAAACATGTGACTGCGCACTAGTGTTTGGGAAGGCAAATGAGGCTACACCACGTGGCAGGGGCAAAACTTAAAATTCATTTCATTTACAAATAATGAATCAATAGACGAAAATACGGCGTAATAATTAAGCAGTCAAATACGCCACGTGGAGCACTTGGAGCGGCTGGATTCATTTTCATCGTACCTCCCAATCCGTGTGAAAGAATTACTTGTCAATGATTGGCTCATGAGTGTGGCGGTGAACTTTGAAATGTTGGCAAAAGTTACCCCTTTGGCTTTATAAAAGCACACGCCACCTCTCTATTTTTAGGAGCTAGTCTTTATTTTTTTATTTTTTTTCTTAGTTTTACTCTTTAGTTTTTAGCTTATTAGTAATTTTCAGATTATTGTAATCATTTAATTCGTCAGCTTATCAAGATTGTGTATCAAGCATAGTTTGAGCTTATTGTAAATCATGGTTTGCTTATTTTTAAGCCTTATTCGTTCGTATTCTTCATGTAAGTTGGCTTATTAAATAAGCTATTTTTTTGTGAGCTTATTTCTCAGCTTATACGTTCAAAATTTCTTAAAAACTTTTAGATCTTATCCTATAAGCTGTTATAAGCTTATTTGACTTCATCTTTAATGTTTTTAAGCGAGTTTGATTGGAATAAGTTCGGATTTAGCTTATTTTCTTGTTTAAGCTTGTCTAAATTTCTTAAAAGCTCATATTTTCTGATTTAATAAGCTTCTAAATAGCTTATTTCAATTCATGTGAGCTTATATAGTTTGGTTCAATTGATCGTGAGCTTATTGGCTTATTCGTTTAGTGAGACGAGTAGTTTATGTGTTCTAGTACTTTTAGATCTCTATTTACTAATTTCTTTTGCTTTAGATTGATGTTTAACTAGTTTTAAAGGTCGGCTTATCACTCGTTTTGCTTTTAGTTTATTAAGTCTTATTGATTAGTAAGCTTATTGATGTTTTGTAGATTTGGTTTATGATAAGATTGATATTTAGCTCTTAAGTATCTTCTTTATGATAACTTAAATTTAGATCAGTTAAGGTTTTCTTTTATCCCAACTTAAATTAGTTTTGTAGAAGTAGCGATAAATTCCTCTCAACATTTCGAGTATATAAGAGAATAAAATATAAACATTGTATCGTTTGAGCGACCTGTTTTCTATAAAAATTTTTAGTACCATTATTAGGAATTTTAGTTTGGCTTGTTGACTGACTTTATCATTTGCTTATAAGTTTTGGCGTTTATTATTTAGCTTAATTTACTGGATCTGAATCAATCTTGCTGTTGGGCCTCATTTGGTTTGTAGTGATTAATTGTTTAGAACTTGTGCCCACGTTTGGATCTTAAATATACAATTGGGATGAAAGAAATTCATGTGCACCTGTTTTTAGGGTACCAGTTCTTGTTATTGTTTTTTATTTGAGTTACGTGTAACACGAGGTCCAACGCATGAGGCGAGGAGCTTACGGGTTTTATTAAGCTATATAGAAATTAATTATTTTTCTTTAGCTAAATACACCGGGTGTTTATCGTTTATTACGGGGTCCTTCAATTCTGGTATCCATTTTTCTATCTCTTTTCAATTAATTAGTGTATCTTAAAGTAAAAAATGTTTTGCTTTGCTTTATTTTATCATTATGAAGTAGCGAGTAGTATTACAGTGTTTTGTAAGTGGATTAGGTGATTTTGAATTTTAAGTGCGGTTTTTTAAAAAGGTTTTAAAAAAATTAATAGACATAGAAATTCCAATTTTCATACCGTCATTTACTTATAATGCAATTTAAATACTTGTTCAATTAGATATAAAAAATGAAAAAACATTTTTACTTACTTGTCAATTAATTTCTTGAAACTTGTGTTTATAAAGGATTTTAATTAAGTTAAACCTAAGCCCGCACTAAAGAACATTTCACGTCACTTACAAGCATATAGTTATTTATATCTTTTAGATCAATTTTTAGTAATAATCTTGCAGTCTTTTAAATCATATAATTAATGTTAGATTAAATTTTTAGTTATAAAAATAGTTTTAAACCAAAAAAAAAAAAAAACTTAAATGACATCAAGCTCGATTCCAACTCCACTTGAATTTTCCATTCACCTCTTTCCGAGGAAAACGACCCTAAGGTTATTTGATAATTGCTTTGGTAAAAAGCGTTTATCTAGAACCCGACGGAAATACTATACTATATTATAATTGATATCCTCCTTATATATTATATATTATATATAGTGTGTTTGGACGTGATCACTAATGATCTAAAGAAGTGTTTGGATACAATTCTCAAAAGCCCAAACTGAAGAAACTTGGAGTTAACAATTGAAGATGAAGTTTAGGGGAGGATTGTTGGGAATTAAGTATTCTAGACTTAATTCTGTTAGTAATATATAGTTAGTTTTGCTAGTACATGTATTAGTACTGGTAGAAGAGTTAGCATAGTTAGTACTCGTAGTGTATCATAGTTAGTACTGGCATGAAAATAGTTAAGTCTGCTTATGCAGAATTTAGTTAGAGTTAGATAGTATCATCATATAACCTTAGGAAAGGATATGCATAATCTCTATACGCGTTTTGTAAAGCCCATTAGGGTTTCCTTGGTGTATAAAAGGAACCCTAGGCATAGTTAATAGATATAGATCAATAGAGATCAATTAGCAATCATAGCTTGTAACCTAGTACGATTCAAGTTATAATATAAAGTGTGAGTTTGATAGAAGATCTCTTGTGTTTACTTAATACTGTTCTTCTTAGCATTGTTGATTAGTTTCCGCATAATCAATAGTGTTCAATCAGTGTTTCATTATTGTTGCTTTGGATTTATCTAAAGTAACAAACCCTTTGCAAGCTAAAGGTTCAAGATCTATTCAGTAAGGGATCCAACAAGTGGTATCAAAGCTTGTGTGGAAACTCTGAATAAGAAGAACTCCATTATTTGTAGCTATGGGATATAATTGTTGATGGAGATCTCTAAGAAGAGGCTGCACCAGCAGGAGAACAATCTGGTCATCCTGCTCCTAAGACTGCCAAACAACTAACTGCCAAAAGGAATCAGGAAAGAGTTAAGAGTATCTTGCTTTTAGCAATACCTGATGAATATCTATT